>PVKU01012685.1:0-33712 GCA_004027475.1 Anoura caudifer | reverse complement strand
AGATATCCCAGAAGAAACTGAAGAAGCAAAAGCTTATGGCCCGGGAGTAAATTCAGCATAAAATAAATACCTAATAAAAGTAAAAGCAGAATGTTGGTTGTCTTTATTAGTAAATATATTTCAAACGATCACATATGTTTTCTTCTGATTAGAATTAAAAACATTATTGTTTGCCATCTGTTACTTTTGGTTCATAAACATACTGTTTTGGATGTCTTGCTTTTTTGCACAAGATGGAATTAGAACACAGGGAAATTCTGAAATTTTTCAGCCACTTTATTGAGATTGAACACACTGCAACGTACCTCAGTGCAATGGATCTTAGTAACGAGTATTGTTTTGTCACTAAGTTAGAACATTTTAATCATCCAGAACAGGAAACTTTGAGGGTGCTTAGCTGTCACTCCCATCCAGCCCTGGGGAACCACTTACTGTAGATTGGCCTGTGCTGACACTTTATGAAAGAAATCACAGTATGTGGCCCATTGTCACTGGCTTTGACTTAGCCTAGTGTATTCAGGGTTAATCGTGTATCTGTGCTTCTTGGTGAATAATTTGTATCAATAGAAGATTAGTTGAACATCAGGATTTTTTTTTTTAAGCCATTACAAATAGTGCTGCTGTGAGCCTTGACCGGTTTTTGTGGGGGCATGTTCTCATATCTCTTGTGTATAACCCAACAGGGGACTTGCTAGATCATGGTAACTGCCAGATTTTTCAAAGCATTATGCCGTTTACAATAAATACCACTATCTCTGTGAGTGAAGCTTCCAGTTCTCCACATCTTCAACACGGATACCTGTTTTAGTGGGTGAAGCAGCATAGGCATTTTTAAAAAATACTTTGCTACTACAGTTGTCCCAGTTACTCTCCCTTGGCCCCCATCCACCCAGCCTGACCCCCCACTTACAGGCATTTCTTAAACTAATAGCCAATTAAAGTTGTCAGTTCATCCTGCTCTTGAATTTAAGTCCCTTGAGGAGAGTGAGTGGTTTAGGCACACCTGCATTTGAAAACGGCCCGGCCCGGCCCTCCTGCAAGTGGACTGCCCACTTTATGGTGGTGAACCAATGGCACAGCGTTATTCCCTGGGTCGTTTTGAGTTTCGCCCTAGTATTTGGGGACGGGAAACGCGGACCAGTGCTCGTGAAGCTCAGGTGTCTGCCCTGGAGCTTGGAGCTTACGCGGGCCGCAACCAGTCCCCGCCCCAACGTCACAATACGTCCTGTGTGTCGTCAGGCTGACGCAGGCGCGTGTTGATCGGCCCGTTTTGCCGTGTCCATTGGCTCGGCCGCGGCACGTCCCTCCCTCCGGAAGCACGGGCCTTTGGACTTGGGCTTGGTGGTTGCGGGTGAGTGGCCTGGGTGGGCTTGGGCGTTGGGCCGGAGCTATGGGGGCGGGGTGGGCTATGGCCTCCGGGCTGTTGGGCTGCGCCGCAGGCCCCGGCCCGGCCGCGCTGACCGTGCCGGCCCTCCCGGTGGCGGCTGCCCTGCCCTGGGCCCCTCGTAGCCCACCTGCGCACTCTCGCGTACCCCACTTCACCCTCCAGCGCGCCCCTGTCGCCCGACCTCCCTCGCCCTTCGCCTCTCCCTCCGTCTGCATCACCCACCTGCCTGGCCTCCGTTCTGCCTCTCCCTTTATGTCCGTTTACTCTCTCCTTGGCCTGAATTGTCGGTTTCTTCGCCCTTCTATTATCTTCATCACCATTCGCCCTCACTCTCCAGTCTTCTCAGTCGTGGTCTTCACTCAACCAGTCTCCAGTAAAATGATACGCTGGACCGGGTTACTTAAAGGGAGGTGGCGTTCATCTGCCCGGTTTCTGAGGGAGCCTCAGCCTTTTCCTTTCTGTTCCATTGTATTGGATTAAGTCGAATGAAAGAAAATTCCTGTCCCACAGTTTTAATCCGTTTCGCTTGCTTTGTTGTAGTATCCGAGAAATGGTTTGTAGACATTAAGTAAGATGATAGTTTTATCAATTTATCATAGCCACCTTCTACACCTTTCTAAGCTATGATTTCCACGTGAATTAAAATAAGTCACTGAAGAATCATTATGAAGATTAAGAAATGAAATACAGTAGCTTTATTTCTGAAGAGAGCTAAAAGGTTTTTTAAAAGCCATAATTATGACAAGATTGATTAGTACTACTTGTTTTCGAGAGTTTATTTAAAACACAGTGCGTAACAAAGTTACTTAAAACGCAGCAATTACAAGTAGGTAAAAAAATGAATCTTTCTGCTGGAGAGGGATTGCCTGTCATCTGCCTAGCCGAGCTCAGAGTGTTGCCAGTTATTTTGAAGGGTTTAGCTGGTTTTGAAGGTTTGGTAGGAGGTAAATTAACATAATCATTGTGTTTTCGGAAGGGGAAGAGGCAAAAGCCTTGAGGTAGGAACCCAGACCCAGATTTCTGGTCTTAGCCTGCTGTAGTTACTAGTTATCTTTTTGTGAACTTTGGACAGGTCACAACTTTTGGATTTGTTTTTTAGAAATAACACTTATATAGCACTTAATATATGCAGACACTCTTCTGAGCTTCATACGCATATTAATTTATCTAATCCACATCCCTGTGAGATAGGCACTCTTACTGTCTGTCTGTGTTTTACACATGAAAGAATTAAGGCACAGGCTGGTTAAACCATTTGTCCATGAACACCGTATAGAAAGTGGGGAGAGCAGGTATCAAATCCAGGCAGCAGAGGTCCAGTCTTCTCGATTACTGTGCAGTGGTACCTCTAAGAGTGCAACTCCTAAACCAGACCACCCCTTAGGTCTCTTCAGATCAAATTCTAAATGTCTATGGCCAAGAATAATGATTCCTTGAAAAAAGGTGAAAAAGACTCACTGCTCATTTGGCTTTAAAATTGTTTGGTAAATTCTTAACCTGGCTGGTGTGGCTCAGTGCGTTGACTGAAGACCTGCAAACCTGGAGGTCACCGGTTCAATTCCCAGTCAGGGCACACGCCTGGGTTGTGGGCCAGGTCCCCAGTAGGGGGCGTGCAAGAGGCAACTGATCAATGTATCTCTCACATATGGATGTTTCTCTCCCTCTCTTTCTCCTTTCCCTTCTCTCTAAAAATAAATAAAATCTTTTTAAAAATATTTTGGTAAATTCTTAAATTGCTATTTTAATTTAAACAAGAGACCTTTTTAAAGAATCCAGATATGACTCCTTTGTAAAATAGCTGGTCGTTCATTGATATACACTTGGGTTTTTGTTTATAGCTCTTGCAATTCACTTCAGAGTCATTAAGATTGAATTGTCTGTGCCATCATTTACTTGTATCATGAATAACTTTAGATTGCCATAGTGCAGACATGATGCCCGCTCATTTGTGGGTACATAATACTTCATTTACAAGATTTTGAAAATAAGAAATTTTAACATCCTGAATTACTAGCTTTATTCAGTGTTCTGAAGCTTCTTAGTTTTTCAAGCTACTCTAAAGGATTAAAAATTCTTATCAATCTCCCTGGCCAATGTGGCTCAGTTGGTTGGAGTGTCGTCCTATAAACTGAAAGGTCTCCAGTTCAATTCCCAGTTGGGGCACATGTCTAGGTTGTGGTTTGGTCCCCTATCAGAGGATGTATAAGAGGCACATCAATGTTTCTCTCTCTCTCCCCCTCCCTTTCCTTCTCTCTAAAGTCAATAAGCGTGTCCTAGGGTGAGGATTAAAAAGAAACTCTTATAAATTTAAGAAGATTTTCATTTAATAGGATAGTATATTGTGGAAGTAGAATTCATTCTTGTTTAAGAAATTGTTGATTTTGAGAAATTCCAGGGTGATTTCTAATTATCAAGAAAATTAGATATCTTAAGTTCTTGGAAATAAGCAATTTAGTTATAATAATCATACTAAATAAAATTTTTTATTACACTGTCTCCTCATTGCCATAAAAAGAAAAAGTTGTATCAAGGGAGAATTGTTGCCTGTAAAAGACCAGCTGGTTTGCAGCCTGGAGGTCTTCCAAAGAGATCACTGAGAGAGTTTACTATCACATGATTTGCCCATTTGTAGGTTTGGCTAATCCATACTGTCAGTCTTTGAAGGTGATTAGGCCATTATACTCACACTGAACTGGAGCGGAAGTCATCATTTCCAAGTGCTTTCCAAGTGATGACTTCAATGCTTTGTGCCTGCCTTTGCTTTATGTGTAAATTCAGATAGCAAGGATTCCCAACCTCAGCTGGGTTTTGGATTAAATGAGTCATACAGCCGTCCTCAGTGTCCTCAAGGGAGTGGCTCCAGGACACCCCGCCACCATTCACAGCCCCCAGCCCAAATCCCGGGATGTTCCAGTCCCCTATATAAAATTGTGTAGTATCTGTGAATAGACGGACATATGCCTACACATCACTCCATTTGCGTGGATTCAGTGAAGTGCTGTGTGTATGACAAACTCAAGTCTGGCTTTTTGGAATTTTCTGGAATTTTTTTCAAATGTTTTTAATTTGGGGTTGGTTGACTCCATAGATATAAAACCTGGGAATACAGAGAGCCAACCATATATGCAAAACGTTGGACTGCCTAGCACCTAGCAAATGTTGGTGTCTTTATTGTTAAATTTATAATTGGGAGCAGTGATCAGAGACGTTTGGAGGCAGGAACCTCACTATTATTTTCATGCCTACCACCTTTTATTCCTTTACCTTGCAGGGAGCAGCATTTTAAAAAGATTCTTGCTTTTAGCTCATAGTATAATCTAAGTTTTTCATTCAATGTAGAAATATTCCTTTCAAAGATCTTAATCCAGGTACGTTCCTCCAGTCATCAGCCTGTGGTGAACTGATTTGTTTTTCTTTGTGTCTTTCAGCAGTTCAGGAGCCCCCACCTGGGACAATGGTGTGCATTCCCTGTATCGTCATTCCGGTTCTGCTCTGGGTCTACAAAAAGTTCCTGGAGCCGTACATATACCCTCTGATTTCCCCCTTTGTGAGTCGTGTGTGGCCTAGAAAAGCAGTACAAGAATCCAATGATAAAAGCAGAGGCAAAGTAGACTACAAGGTAAGAACGTTAAAATGCTTCAAATAAGGAAAGGTGGGTGAAGGGGGAGGTGCAGTCAGGGTGAAAGAAATCCTTGGCTTTTGGAAAGGCAGGTTGATGGAACCAGAAGCTTCACTGATGTGTTTAATTTCCTTCTTTTTAAAAATAAGGGGTTTTGGCTGCTTGATTTTTTTTTAACTGACTAACATTTGGTTTAAACGAAAGTTTTAAACTTGACCTCTGATTAATGTATTTGTGCTTTGCCTTATGGCCAAGATAATAACCAGTATTTACTGGCCAGTGAGAGTAATGATTAAATAGCTGATGGATGAGAAGAGATGATACTAAAATAAGCCAGTTTCAATGATTGATAACTTTGGTAGAAGACTTAATTGGAAGGATCATAGAGGGGTTCTTTTCATTAAGTTTTTAAAAATAATATTTAGACAACAAGTTGTCTTTAGCATCAGTGCTCGTTATGTTCAACCTCAGCTGTGTTCAGCTGCACTGCCAGGGGTATTGGGCCTGCGGCCTAGGATGGCTGTGAATGCTGCCCAACGCAAAGTCGTACATTTACGGAAACCTTGTTTTCGCTCATCTGTTTTTGTTAGTGTTTGTGTATTTAACGTGTGGCCCAAGGCAACTCTTCTTCTTCCAGTGTGGCCCAGAGATGCTGAAAGGGTGGGCACCCCTGCATGATCCTGCACATGTCTGGAAGCAGAGTTTTTTTTTCATTCTGAAGTTTGTTGACTGTTTCAAAGAGAATATCTCTTATGATGATATCTTTGTTGTAATAATCTCTGAAATGGTTTTTCATTTTAGGGTGGAGACATAAATGGATTATCAGCAAAAGGACCAATAGAAGTCTCTGATAAAAAGAAAGACTGAAGCGACTGTCCCAGAGGACCTCGTTGTTTTCAAAATGGACCTAATAATTTGAAGCACCTTCTTTGTAATTGTCTCTGACGTTTTCTCTTAGACCAGAATTCAGGGTAGATAGTTTAGCTATTTACCTGATACTAATCAGGAAATACATGGTATTTATATTTAAAATGTATTTAGTTATATTTAATGATCTCACTTCTGAGTTCCTTTCTCATTACAGAAACTTTTTTTCCTATTACTGCAGTTTGAATAATATGAATAAATAGAAGGTTTATTTCAGACACTGTTACTAAATCAGTACCTAAACATCCTTAGGCTTCTAGATTTTGCTCAGGCTCTTTGAATTTAAGTAGAAAGAGTATATGGTTACTGTAAGGCAGTTTGGTGAGACTGTGGTGAAATGAAAGGAAGGTTTTGGAGATGATGATGGCTTGACATGTAAGGTTATGACTATTGGCCAACACAGTGGGGCCCCTTATCTACAAGAATGGTAATTCCTGGTTATTATGCTGAAGAAATAGCAAAGACAGGAAATAGAGGAAATTTTTTTGAAGAAAATGGGACACCTTTTACATAAATGTCTAATGCATATTATAAAATTCTAATCCTTATCGCATTCCTTCTGTTCCTACAAAATAAATAATTCAGTTTAGCTGTGGTCAGTTTTTTTCTCTTAAGTTTAAATATTTTAAAAAGGGACCACATCAGAAAGCAGAATTTATAATAGTGTGATGGTATCTGAGTAGTTCTGAGACAACAATGTTATTTTTTTAAAGAGTAGATTGTATCAGTTGTTTATTATTGCATAACAAGACACTCCACAGCTCAGTGGTTCTCAACGCCAGTGACGTGACTGCGCAGTTCTTTGCGGGTTGGGGCCTTTACACATGGCCTTTCACCCCTGGGCTGCTTCACTTCATGGACCTGTAAATGTTCAGAGACAATGAGTCATATCATTATATCACATTCATGCATTCCCCTGAGGCATGGAGAGTTTGGAAGGGACTTCTGCCTTTGGGTCCCCAGTGAAGCCCTGGGGTCCTAACCAAGGCTCTGTTAAGTTCTGTGTCTGATCAAGTCTTCATTTGATAGAAATCAGTAGGTTTCAGCTTTCCTGCCCCAGGCACCTGAGAGATAAGATGAATTCTCTTTAGCAACTAAATTCAGTTGGATTTTGTTTGTTGTTTAACGTATAAAAACTATATTATAAAAATAGCAGATGTTCATAGTAAAACAGTGCAACAGAAAATTAAACAAAAAGTTAATATTCTTTCACTAGTCTCATTCCCTTAGTCCAGCTACACAAATATAACCACTATTAGTTTTTTTTTTTTAATTCCTCAATGGAGGTTACGTTTATTGATTCTTGAGAGAGTGGAAGGGAGAGAAGGAGCGAGAACATCCACATGAGAGAGAAGCATCCGTTAGTTTGCTTTTTGTAGGTGTCCCAACTGGAAATCAAACCCACAACCTAGGTATGTGCCCTGACTGGGAATCAAACCCACAACCTTTTGATGCATGGGGCGACACTCCAACAAACCAAACCACCTAGCCAGGGCTACTGTTAGTTGTTTTGTATAGCCTCCTAGCAACTTTCACTAAATATACCATGTTTAAAAATCACAGTATTGCAGATGTATAATGTCCATGCTCCCTTAGACCCCAAACACTTTGCTCATGTGGCTGTTGCTTTGTCCTCTGTTTTGTCTCTAGTGCGCGCGTGCTGCCATCTTTGGAGCTGTCAACCTGCCCCATTGCTGACCTCCATGTCTGGGGTGTAGCACTCTTACACCGCGCTCCCTCTGCTTTGCCCACACGTCCTCCGTATACGTTTTGTAAATTTTGGTTAAGTCCTTGATCAGTGTTTATGGCATTATGAGTGTGCCACATGTCTTCCATTTGCCACTCTAAATCTCTGCTCCTTTCACCCTACATTGCTGCCCAAGAAAGATGCATGGACGGCATCAACAGGCTTCCATGGCCCCTGGGGTCTGCTGGGTTTGACCAGTGGGATCTCCGGCATCGATGGGAAGGAGCCAGGGAAAGGAGGAGTGAGGGAGGTCAGGGTATATATTCCCTTGGCTATGTCCCTTTGAGGCCTCTTCAGACCAAGTGTGTTCCTCAGAGTAAATGCACTTCAAGGTAGCCCACTCACTCTGTGTGCCTCCCTCCGGTTCCACCAACCTCTCCCTCTCCTTGGCCTTTTGGGCCCAGGGGGTGGTGACTCCTCATTACTGGCTCTGGGTCACTGCTTTATCTTGGTACCATGTGACTTCTGGAATGCTAACTTACAATGAGCCTAAGTACTGCCTGCTGCATAGACTATATGTGGTCTGGTGGCTCTCTCTCAGGCAAGTGTTGCTCTCTGGGGTTAATTACCTTGTCCTCCGAATCACCTTGACTGGTTGGTGTTGAGGCCTGATGCCCAGTGGCAGTTTTTGGGACTTTTCCTTAGCCAATCCTGTGTTGGGGCTCTTGTTTCCTGAATCCCAACCCTACACCCTCATCTTTCTTGATTTACTCTTTTTTTTTTTTTTTTTTTGGTAGCACACCAGTTTTCTAATTCAATACTATTAAGAGTTTGAGTATTAATAGAGTTTAAGGATAATTTTGTGAAGATCCCCCAGGTTACTCCAGGTCATTGAAATCCTCCTTCCCTGAGAATTGCAGGTTTTCTAAGGCCTATTCCACTTCCTTCTCTTTTTTAGGATTTTTATTTCTTTTTAGAGAGAGAGAAAGAGGGAGAGAAACATCAATTGGTTGCCTCGTATAAACACCGCAACCAGGGATGGAACCCACAACCCAGGCATATGCCCTGACCGGGAAATGAACCTGCGGAAACCTTTCTCCCTGCAGGACAACGCCCGACCAACTGAGCCGCGCTGGTCAGGGGCCCTTTCCATTTCTCTCTCTTGAGCACTGGTTCCCAATCTTGTATTTTACATACCAGGAATATGTCGAAAAGCTGTAATGTTTCCGTGAAAGACAAGACATTTTGACACCAAAAGAGTGAAAAAGAACTTTAGGATAAAGGGTAACAGTAGCCCATTTGTTTGAATAAGCTTATGAAAAATATTTTTGTGAAAAATTCACTCTTTTGTCCATGTTTTTCTTCTTTCCTTCCTACAGTCTGTCACTGTACATTTCAGGGTTGCCTTTCTAGTAACAGTTAACTACTTGTTAAACATGCTGCGCTGAGCAAAGGTATTTCACACCTGCGATCTTATCTGATCCCTTGTAAAACTTCGAAATAGTCAAACAGGATCAAAGAATCTAATATGTTACCTGGAGGGTCTAGGATGTCAAAGCTATACTTTTGTGTTGTCTTGAAAGTACTGACCACCCACAGGGCAATCACAGCTGTTGATACCTTGTGAGTAAGACCTTAGTGGGTAGAATTGGGCAGAAATGGAGAGAGGGGGCGTTTGGACTAATCACTGATGATAGATTTGTTTTAATTTTGCTCACTTTGCAGTATGACTTTTTAACTTGCTTTGTTTTTAATAACTTATTTTTGCCTTAGTTAATTTTAACTGCATTTCCTGCCTCTCTTTGTGAGACAGGCTCAATTTCTTAGGTACTTATTCAAAGCTCACCTGAAAGACTCCAGTTTTGTCACTTCATTATTTTTTTCATTATTAAGCTGCCTTTCTAGTCACCAGGTGAGTCAGCACTTCCACAAACTGAGCACCACTGATGTTTTGATCTAACAGACCAACAGAACTGAAAAGAAATTTTAACCACTAATTTTAAGCCTCCTGAACTCTAAAGCTAAATTTCCTGGGTTCGCTCGTAATCAAAAGGAAGGACGATAAGTTTCCTTGTGGTTCCCTCCTCAGGGAGCTACTGGCTGTTCAGTCCTCAAAGCCATATTTACACGGTGGCAGCTCCTCAAGGAAGAGGCAGAGGCACTGGCAAACTCGTCTAAGTGAAGCAAGAGGTTGAAATCGTGAACTGTGAGGGGCCAGTGCGTAACAGAGCCTCCACAAAATACACTAAATGCTCCAAATACTAAGCTTAGATGGACCTTCGGGTGCATCTAGCCCAACCCTCTCGTTTCCACGAAGGGCAGAAAATGTTTAAAGAGGTAGCCTAGATGCTGCGACATGGCGAGTCTCCTGCAGGGCTGCTGCATGCAGCTGTGCTGGGCATGCGCTGCCCAGTTCAGAGGGCATCACTCCTGTGGACAGCAATGTAAACGATGCCTGTAGACCCACACATTGCTCACCCGCTGCCATACACAGGTTCTGCCGCTTGCAATTTGGCAAGTGAAGTTTCTTACGTCCTTAATGTATTCATTTTGTGTTGCTGCAGAACAAGTGACCAAAGACTTAGTGGCTTACAACAGTGCAAACTGATTGTCTCATGGTTTCTGTAGGTCAGAAACCCAGGATTGCTGTGGTCGCATTCTCAGAATTTCCCTGGGCTGTAATTGGGTGGTTGTCCAAATGGGTCTGCAGTTCCCATCTGGGCTTCCAAGCTCACAGGTGGTGAGCAGGATTCATTTCTTTGAGGTTGCAGGACCCAGTGTTTTCCCTCTAGTCATCCGGGGGCGGGGGTGGGGGTGGCTCTCAGCTCCTAGAGGCTGCCTGCTGTTCAGGGCAGCAAGAGCACACCTTTGGCTTCTATCTAATCAGTGATGAGCAGAGAAGGTTCTCTGCTTTTAAAAGTGCTCATGTGATTAAATCAGACCTACTGACATAATCTCCCTGTTTTAAGGTCAACCAAATTGTGATCTTAATTATAATTGCAAAATCCCTTCTCAGAAGTTTGCTTTTGATTGATGTTTGGGAGAATACCAGGGGCCAGGAACCTGGAGGTGATGGGGGAGTCTTGGAAGTTTTTCTACCACCTCTTGCTGACTAAGGCTCCTAGTCCTTCAATCACTTGGGAATCCACTTTGGATCTGAATTGCACGGTCTCCACCTATCAATGCCCCAGGCTTCACTGATTTTAAACTCTGAAGGGTTTATAATATTGAAATTTAAAGTGCTACTCAGGATAGCCTTTTCTGTCCCCATGTCAGATGGCTAGAAGTCATTTCAGATGAGTGCAAGAGGTAGCAGTTAAAGAGTGTGTTTCACAGAAGGCAGCTCATAATCATGTGGAAACATGTTTCAGCAGGGAAATGCAATTTCAAACCGAAATGGAACACTCCAGAGTGGTAAAAATTAAAGATCAGATGGAAGGATGAACAGAAAGTGTTCGTATATGTTGCCAGCGGGAGTGTAAATTGGTAGAACTTTGGAAAAGAATTTGGTATTATCTGGCAAAGTTGAACATGCGCCTACAAATCTTCTGGGACTGAGCCCTTAACCTGTGAAATCTGATGCTGTGTCTGGGTAGGCAGTGTCTGAATTAAGCTGAATTCTCTGACACCCAGCTGGCATTGGAAAATTGCTTGGTGGTCTGGGGGAACACCCCTCTCTCCATACTGGAATTTGGCCCAGCACCCTTATAGCCACATTTAAATACCACACCCTCAGGGAAGCCTTCTGTTCTCCCTTTCAGAGGGTCTGTTGCCCCTTGTAGGAGAAACCTTCTGCAGGTGACCTTGTGCTTACAGAGAGCTGGGTACCTAGAATGTCTTTCACAGGATGGTGAGCTCCTTGCAGACAGCCACCTCCCACAGTGCCTCTGTGGATACATTTGCTAAATATTTTGGAACTAAATAGAAAAAAGAGCAGCACAGTCAGAAATCACCAAATGCTAAATCAACAAATAACTTGAATCTCTCCCTCTGATGTTTCAGTAGCCGGTGATAGGGCAGTTTCAGTGACCTTGTCAAACAGCTAAGCCACCACTCTGACACCTGGCGACCCAGGGGAGGGCTTGGAGGCTCCGGTCACTGCTCCTCTGTGCTCTTTTCTCTGGACATCCCCACCTCCATTCTCCACACCAGGGCAGGACACACCACAGGCTAGGTCGTAAGTCCCTTAGGCTCGTGCTGCTAACTTCCGGGAGGGTGACTTTGCCTAATGAGACCAGCAGTCTCATTACTGCATAGTTACACCCTCCTACAAAACATGATGGTGTGTATCTGAGAATGATTTCTGCCTGTTTGACTCACTGGCACCAATAACTCTGTCCATGTCCTCTGAGGTCAGTTATATTTCTTCAGACCTTCCCTGAATTAGCTGTTTGTACCCAGTGTTGTGGATTGAATTATGTCCCCACCCCCCCAAATTTATATGTTTAAGTTCTGACCCCTGGTACCTCACAATGCAACCTTATTTGGAAACAGGATCATTGCAGGTGGAATTAATTTAGATGGGGTCATTAGGGTGGGCCTTAATCTGGTATGACTGGTATCCTTATGTAAAAAAAAAGGAAATTTGGACACAGACTCACACAGAGAGAACACCACGAGAAGATGAAGGCAGAGATCAGGTGCCCCTTCTACAAGCCAAGGAAAGCCAAAGACGGCCAGCAAACCAGCAGAAGCCCCCGGGGTGGGGGGGGGGTGGGGATGGGGCAGCGTCTCCCTTGCCACTCGCAGCTCTGCCAACACCCCGATTTCAGACTTGTGGCTTCCAGAACTTTGAGACGATACATTTCCATCGTTCAAACTGCCTGGGTTGTGGTATTTGTGTTACAGCCGCCCCAGCAACTTAGCCCACCCCGGTGCTAGCCCGAGTTTGTCTGAACGTCCGGTGAATGTGCGCGCGCAGGTGGAGGCGATGGCAAACAGAGCTCGGTGGGGCCGGCCTTTCCCAGCGAGTGGGAGTGGGCTGGCTGGCAGCCAGGTGCCCGGCTCGGACACCAGCTTTGTGATGTTGGAGAGTCCATTTAACTTGAGAGTGTAAAATGTGGACCATGAACAAGTGCTTCTTCTGGGGGGGTCAGAGTGACAATTAAATGAGTTAATAGTCCTGAAACTTTCACAACAGTGCCTGGCCCAGGCAGGTATTTTCAAAACACCATGAATACTCATTTGTGACTCATCCTAATTTGTCCCCAGAGGAAGGACACCATGACAACGGCACCGAGCACGCTCCCCTAGGTCCCTCCTGTAGTGAGGTGGCCTGTGAAGAGTTGGGGAACTGTCACTCACCACAGTCCTGGCTGTCCAAGTGGCTTCCTCCCTGGGGTTAGCATCAGGACTCAGAGGAGGACAAATGGGAGCTCTGTGGACACAAATGTGTAGCTGGGCTCTGCTGCAGGCTGGGGGGATTGGAAAATGAATTGTGTGGCCTCTGCCAGTTAATTCTGCCCCCGGAACTGTCAACCACTGCCTTCTGAGCACGCAACTCGACCTGCGGCAGTGTCTTCCTCCGCTGGTAACAGCGGGCCTGGCAGGGGATTCGCTGTCACAGCAGCAGGTAAGGCCTCAGATGATGCCAGTTCAGGAGCCTGCTCAGTCCAGTCCCCTGCTGTGTGGTCCTTGTCCAATCCTCTCAGGTCCCTAGGCCCAGCTCCTCATCTCTCAAATAAAGGGACCTGCTCAGTTGCCAGTGTTCCCTCCCACCTGTTCAGCCAGTCTCTGCTTCAGCGCACGCAGGAACTGTGATCCCATTTTTCTTCCAGGTAGATAATGTCACTACTACTAAGCTTATTTTAGCTTAACCTATTGGAAAGCGCTTCCTGAGTCATTCAACACCTTTCTAGGCCAACCCTTTCTCATAGGGCTGTTTGGAGATGTAAACAGAATAACAGAGGGTAGCTCATGGCAAACAACTCGTAATGTGAATTGTTGATTTTTGGTACCAATAATGTTGTCATAGGTTCTTTTATGGAGCTGAAATCTGCGTCCTGTGACCCGCAGCCTTTGGTCTTCATTTGGTTTCCCAGACAACACAAAAGAAGTCTAGTCACGCCCCCAAGAACATTTCATTTACCTGATGTTAATGAAGTTGTTCGCACCCAGGTCTGTCAGCCATTCCCCATGGGACAGGATTTCCAGACCGACCTCTCGCCATCCTGCTTGCCCTTCCGCTCGCCCTTCCACTCGCCCTTCTCAGGTCAGTCAGGTTCTGGTTAATCATATCCTGTTTCCAAGGAGGGCCCATGACCCAGACAGCACAATGTCTGAGCTACTACCCCCCCGGATTATGCAGGTGAGCTGACATTTACTGAAAAAGGCATGCTTCGTGGGTTATTGAATTCTCCCAGCACCCATGAGATTGGAATGAGGTGTTACTGTCCCCATTTTACGGACAGGAAAATGAGACTCAGAGAAGTGAAGTAGCTGTCACGGAATGCATGCCTGTGTCCCCCCAAATATTTATACATAAGCCTGACCCCTGATAAGGTGGTATTAGGAGGTGGGGCTTTCCGGAGGCCATCAGGATTGGGTGAGGTTGTGAAGCCTGGGGCCCCATGTGGGATCAGTGTCTCTATGAGAAGAGAGACCTGGGCTTCCTTTCTCTGCCATGTGAAGGTACGATGAAAAGACGCCATCCACCATCCACATGCCAGGAAAAGGGTCAGAATCGGGCACCAGGTATGCCAGGTATGCCTTGATCTTGGACTTCTCCTCCATCAGAACTATGAAATCAATGTCTGTTGTTTAAGCCACCCAGTCTGTGGAATCCTGTTAGAGCAGATAACTAAGAACTAAGAGAGGAGCTTTCCCAAAATCATTCAGCTCATAGTTGCGGAACAGAATTCAAACACAGATCTGACTCCCAAAGCCTGTCTTTCTCAGGGAAGTAGGAAAGCTGAGCACTGAAGTTGCAACAGTTTGAAACAGTAACCTGGGGGAGTTGGGGGGGGGTGGATAGTCTAGGTGCTGCTTACGGAGTGCCCTTCCTGTAGGCGAAAGGTCCTTCAGGTTCTAAAAAGAGGCTCAGCCCCACTCCAGGTGAAGATTGTACTCACACGTGAAGTTTGAATTCAACTAACACCACAGAAGAGCCACCCTCCAGACCTTGAAAACCCAGCAATTGTCAACATACAGCTTGGCAGGGTTTGAAGGACACCTGTGTACCCATTTAGCTCCACTTCACGCCCCCACTGTTCTTTTTCTTCTGTGGTCAGTGTTGCCATTTTCTGTATTACATGTGTTTGCAAGTCACCATAAATATGTCCAGAAAGCAGAGTATAAGCAAACCATCAAATGAACAACTAGCCCCTGCTCTTTCCCTTTTACCACGTCGACTCTGAACTGAACTTCCCGAAATACAATTAAGCTCTTTTGGTAGCCTGCCCTACTTACTGAGTTTACGGTCATCGAATGTCTTCCAGGATCCTTTTAATTTGAAACACATGCCACTTTTTAAAAGATTTTAGTTTCCAGTCTACAGCATTTCACATTTAACTGTATTTATTTTTTGATACAAAATTCATAAGGTACAAGAGTACACACAGATAAAGATTTCTTCCTCCCACCCTGGTCCCCCGGCACCCAGTTCCCCTCCTAGGAGGCAGTCAAGGTCACCGTTTTTTTCTTTATATTTTCAGAGATATTTACAGCATGCACAAGCAAATGCAGACATATTTATGTATTTTACTTCATTTTTTATGACAAAAGCAATACACAATATGCAGTTTGCTTTTTTCAATTGAAAGTATATCTTTAAAAATCTATATCTTGAAGATCAGTGGATATTAGGTTGCTTTCTGGTGTTCAATGTTTCAAAAATACTATAGTTACTGCTAATAACAGAGCCTCAATGTATATGAAGCAAAAATTGCCAGAATCCAAGAGAGAAATAGATAGTTCTACAATAATAGTTAGAGACTTTAATACCTCACTTTCAATAATGAATAGAACAACCAGACAGAAGAAAAGTACGGAAATACAGGGCTTGACAACACCATAAACAAATTAAATGTAACAAACACACGCAGAACACGACCCCACTACAACAGAATAAGCCCACGCACGTGGGATATTCTTCAGGATAGACCACGTATGGAACCACAAATTAAGTCACAACAGAATAGAAACGTTGATTCTGTTGATATCATATTCATATCATATGTCTATTCAAAAGAGATCATACAAAGTATCTTCTCTGACCACAGTAGGAGGAGGTTAGAAATCAGTAAGAGAAGGAAAACTAGAAAATTTACAAATCTGTGGAAATTAAACAATAAACCTTAACAACCAGTGGATCAAAGGAGACATCACAAGGGAAACAAGAAAATGTCCTGAGACAAGTGAAACTAAAAACGTGACATGCCAAAGCCTGGGGGACACAGTGAAAACAGGGAGGAATTCATAGTCATTAATGCTGACATTACCAAAAAAAGGAAGATCTTAAATCAACAACTTAACTTTACAATTTAAGAAACTAGAAAAAGAACAATAACCTGAACCCAAAGCTAGCAGAAGAAGGAAATAGCAAAAATTATAACAGAGATAAACAAAATAGAGAATTAAAAAAATAGAGAAAATCAATTAAAACAAAAGGTGGCTTTTTGGCCCTGGCCTGGTTAGAGCATTATCCCCAGTACACCAAGGCTGCGGGTTTGATCTCCTGTCAGGGCACATACAAGAAGCAACAAGTGAATGCATACATAAATAGAACAACAAATCGATGTTCTTCCCTCCTTTCTCTCTCTCTTTCTCCCAAATCAATTTTTTAAAACTTCAACTCCAAATGGATCAAAGACCTTAAGAGCTGCAACTATAAAACCCTTAGAAGAAGATATAGTGAGAAAGTTTTACAACATGGAATTTGGCAATGATCTTGGATGTGACATCAAAGCACAGGCAATAAAAGAAAAAACAGACAAATTGGAATTCATAAAAATTAAAAGCTTTTGTGTATCAAAAAACACCATTAACTGAGTAAAAAGGCAATCCACAGAATGGGAGAAAATATTTTTAAATCATGTATTTGATAGAGAATTAATATCCAGAATACATTGCAAACTGCTTAATTCAACAACAAGAAAACAACCAATCTGAAAAAAATTAGGAAAAGGCCACAATGCTTGGCCTTTCACCTGGGATTTCCCAAATTCCAGAGACACCAGGAGACACATTTTGGCCCAAGAGTCTTAAAATTCCACTCTATTCTACAGTCTCTCCATCATCACCTCTTTTACCACGTAAATTCAATTTCATATTCAGATCACAATAAAACAACCATTAAAAAAATCTGTTCTCCTTGAAATTTTCTCTTATATGCTGTTTATATTAGAAGACAAATTCTTGGACATCTAGGTGATTAGTTGTATAAACTTTAAAAACTTAAAAAAAAAACCCCAAACTGTTCCATATTTTATTTTCTTTTTTTTTAAACATTTTATTTATTTATCTTTAGAGAGGAAGGAAAGGACAGAGGGAGAGAGGGAGAGAAATATCAATGTATGGTTGCCTCTTGTGCATCCCCTGCCAGGAACTGGCCTGCAACCCAGGCTTGTGCCCTGACCGGGAATAGAACCGCAATCCCTTGGTTCATAGGCCTGAGCTCAATCCACTGAGCTATACCAGCCAGGGCATATTATATTTTCTTGTAGGTAAAATGGAGACTAATACTTTACTGATAAGGTTGTGAGGATCAGGTCGAATTACATATATATGGATACCGATATATTAATATAGTCATGTATATATGTTCTGTTACTAACCTGTTGATCAACATTCCCGCTGGTCCCACATGGTTAATGGTCGCTGTTTATTTCTCAGAAAGCTGTTCCCTCGGGACTATACATCAGGCTGTGCTGGCTGTTTTTGTCCTTCATGGCAAGTTAACCCAATATTTTTTAAGTATATTTTATTGACTATGCTGTTACAGTTGTCCCATTTTTTTTCCTCCCTTTTATCCCCCTCCACCCTGCACCCACCCTCCATCACTCCCCCCGCCCTGCCCTTAGTTCATGTCCATGGGTCACACCTATAAGTTCTTTGGCTTCTCCATTTTCTATATTATTTTTAACTTTCCTCCATGTATTTTGTGCCTACCAATTATGCTTCTTATTCCCTGTAACTTTTTCCCCATTCTCCTCCCCACACCCGCTGATAACCCTCCATGTGATCTCCATTTCTGTGATTCTGTTCCTGTTCTAGCTGTTTGCTTAGTTTGTTTTTGTTTTTGGTTCTTTTTCAGGTTCAGTTGTTGACAATTTTTAATTGTATTGTACAATGCCTGTTTTCTCCATTAGGCCCAGGTTTGAAGGACAGTGTCCTCAGAATTGCTAAGTAAATATTGAACAAAGGAAGAAATGAGCCAAATGGACATCCTCAGTCGGAAGCATTTTACTTTTTTAAAAAAATCCTTATGTGAGGACATTTTCTCATTGCTTTTAGAGAGAGAGAAAGGGAGAAAGAGAAACATCGATTGATTGCCTCCCATATGCACCCAGAGCAGGGATCAAATCCACAACCTAGGCATATGCCCCCACTGGGAATCGAACCCGCAACCCTTCAGCTTTGGGATGATCCTCCAACCAAGTACCCCACTAGTCAGGGCCTCAATCAGAAGCATTTTAAATATCTTTCTGGAAAGTCACTGAATAGTGAGGAGGATGAAGGAAGGTCACACAGGACTGCAACTTAAAACACTGTAATATTTCCAAAGACCCACTTGACATCTCACTGCTTGATTGGATTTCCGGTGTAACTCAATGTATTTCTGAATGTACTTGACTTTCATATGTCTAACCAAAATGAGCTGGGAGGCTAATAAATCTGCTGTTGCAAAAAATAAAAATTGTACACCTTCAAAGGGAACTAAACGTTTTGGGTGCATTTTCCTTTTACAGCTGTTTTCTAAGAAGCATGATTAACTTGTGCAGTCCTAGACAGCAAAAGTGTTGAGAAGATAGCCATTTGCAAATTTTCCTTTTAAATAAACTTTTTGTTTTTGAATGTATTAATTTTCTATTGCCACTACACAAATTACCCCAGATTTACTGGCTCAAAGCAACACAAATGCCCTGGCTTCGTAGCTCAGTTGGCTAGAGCATCATCCTAATACGCCAAGGTTGTAGGTTTGTTTCCCAGTCAGGGCACATGTAAGAGTCAACCCGTCCAATGTATCAATACATGCAACAAAACAAATGTTTCTCTCTCTCTCTTCTTTCCTCTCGCTCTCTAAAAATCAATAAATAAAAAATTAAAACAACACAAATGTATTATTTTATAGGTCAGAAGTCTGACACGCTCTCATTGAGTTAAAATTCAGGTATTGACAAGAGTATGTTCCCTTCTGGAGGCTGTAGGGGACAATCTGTTGCCTTTGTCTTTCCAGATTTTAGAGGCCACCACCCATAATCCCAGTCTCTTGTCATCTTTGTGGCCAGTAATGCCTGGGCCTCCCTCACACTGCTTCACTTGATCTTGCAGAGCCATTTTTATGACTCTTCTTCAGCCTGTCTAACTTTTTACTTTTGTGATTACATTGCATCCACCCTGACAATACAGGATAATCTCCCTATTTTTAGGTTATCTGATTAGTGACCTCAATGCCACCGGCAACCTTAGTTCCCCTTTGCCATGTAATCTAATATATTCTTAGGTCTGGAGGAGTAGGACGTGGACATCTTTGGGGGACCTTTATTCTGATGATCACATGGAATAATTTTGAATTTCCAGAAGAGTTGCAAGGTACAGAGAGATCCTATATATCCTTCACCCAGTTTCCCTTAATGTTAATATCTTATATAACCATAGCACATGTGTCAAAACTGGGAAATTAACATGGGTACAATAGCTTTAACTAAACTCCAAACTTCACTGGGATTTCATTAGTTTTCCCACTATTGTCTTTTTTGGTTTCAGAATCCAATTCAGGATAACTCGTTGCACTTAGTGGGAGGATTTTCATGGCCTTCCTGTCAGTGTTTCTGCCTAACTAGACACTGAAGTAGTCAAGTCAGTTGAAGTTATCGTGAGACTTGTGCAGGCAGCACTGAAAGCTGGTGACTAAAGATAATACTTTGCACATTAGATGTATGAGTAATAGCTTTCAAAGGACTGTTACTCTGATGCATGCTTTATATGTTGTGAAAATCATTCCTAATCTTATTCTTTGATTTATGACCTTTGCCTAGGAACACTGGTGAGGATTTTTTAAAAAAATTATTTATTTTTTAATTTGAAGACATCCCAAAAATACAAAAGGGAGGAGGATGTTAAATTTCACTAACAGGATTGCCTCAAAGTAGAGTAAGTGGCTTCTTGGTCTATAGAGCCAGTTCTGAAGAGACATTCACAATTGTTGCTAGGTCATTTGGAGGTAGATTGTAATTTTGGCACAGGCAAAAGTACAAAGTACTTTGAGTTTGGTTTTGGTGCTTGACTCTCTTTTTGCTATAATTTTAAAATAAGATTGTACATGTAATTCATATTCACTGCAGAAAAATTAGAGACCACATAGGTAAAAACTAATTATAATCATGCATGATATCATTCCCCAAAGTCAACAATTGTTAATATTCTTTTAGCCTTTTCCCTGTTGGCATATCTATGTAGGTATTGTAAATATACCTCATTTACAAAAATTGGATAACACTATAGATACTGTTTCTGTTCAATATATCATGAACGTGCATCCACAGCATTCTTCACAATGGCTATGCAGCAGGGGCACACCTCTTTTTAGCTAGGTTCCCAATTATCTTGTATTTTAATGTATTTTCCTGTAATCCTTCTGCAAACTCAGGCAACTTAATTGGCATATATGCCGAAAAAGTATGTAAGATCTGTATTGTACTTTTCAGAGTACACTGGAACTTATTGATCGTGTAAGGGACATAACAGTGATATCTGTCTCATAGCATTATTTGGAGAAATAAACAAGCGCATATTGCGTAGCACATAGAAAATAGTAAATGATCTGAGTTAATTATTACTACCGTTATTGTCAATAGTCTTGTGCGGGAAGCATCATCATCATTTTGTACATATTTTAGACGAGGAAACTAGCTGGAGGGAGTGTTATAAAGCTCATGGACATCGACCTGATAACTTCAGCTCATTTAACTTCAAATTCCATACTTTGGGCGCTGCAGGGTGTGGATTCTCCTTCTTGTAGGACTTGTCCTTTTAAACATATTTATTTATTTAAGAGAGGGGGAGAGAAACATCACCCGGTTGCCTCTCGTACATGCATGCCCCAACCTGACCTGCAACCCAGGTACGTGCCATGACCAGGAATCAAACCAGTGAACTTTTAAGTTCACTGGCCGATGCTCAACCAAGTCATGCCAGCCAGGGCGGGACATGTCCTTTTTGACAATATTGTAGTGTTAGGCCTGTTAACTGTCCCCATCAAAAATTATTTCCTGTAAGTTAGCCCTCGATAAAACAGTTTGAAAAGATTACAAATAGATAAAATGATAAAATTATTTTCTTATTTTCCAATTCATTTAGAGCCCTACAAGGAATTGCTTGACTTTGGGATGATTACTCGGTTGGCAGGAGCAGGGTTAATAAAGTTAAACCACGAGAATAACTGGTGTTTTGTAAGTAAAGACTCCAGCAGCAGGGAGGAGAGGGCTCATTAGCTTCTGGATTTTGCCACGTGGCTTCGAGGTTGCCCTGGAGGCGAGGAGGGTGGAGAAACGCCTGAAGGACTACATTTCCCAGAAGTCCGCCTGCCAAGCGCCACGTGACCGCCGGCTGGCTCGGGCCCGGCCGTTCGGTTCCCAGCTGCGTTCTCGGCAGCTTCCCTCTTCTTTCCCGGCCTCCCGGCGTCCGCACCGACGCGGGCGGGGCGGGAGCGGAGTCGGCGCTGAGTTGGAGCGGGAGCCGCAGCCGGAGCCGCAGCCGCAGAGACACGGAAACATGGAGGCCTGAGCCCGGGGCGATCGTGGCTTCTTCTGTTCCTCCTCTGCTACCTGCTCGTCCGTGACTGGGAGCGGTCTCCCCGCCGGCTGAGACAGGTGGGCTGGGAGATCCGCCGGGCCCCCAGCTCCTCGTCAGAGCGGATTCGGGGACGCCCTCTCTTCCCCTCCCCCGGTCAGCGTCGGGAGCTGAGGAGCAGCGCTGCCACGGAGGCGGGGAAGGGTTCCTTCCTGCCAATCGGGGACGGGGCCAGCCTGGAGAGGCTGTGCCTGCGCCGCGAGAGCTGCCCCACTCCCGTCCCTCCGCCCAGGACACAGTGGCACTTGGAGCCGAGGGTCGAGGGGGCGTGCTACCCGAGAGAGCCAGGGGGGTCTCGGCCGAGTCTGGAGCTGGGCTGGGAGGGGAGGGGCGGGGGGAAGATACAGGAGAGCAAGTTGATCATTCGGGAGGCAGGGCGCTGCTGGTCTGACAAATGGGCGTGTGATGGGTAGGGCGGGCAGCAGTGTTTGTTTTTTCTTTTTTTGGCAAGTACATTTTTATTGAGATGTAATTCACATTCCATAAGTTTCACTTTTGAAAGGATAATTGAAGTATAATTCAGTGGTATTTTAGCACATTCACAGGGTTGTGCAACTAACTCAACAACATTTTTATCACCCCCCCCCCAAAAAAAAAACCCGTAGCCAATGGGCAGTCACTCCTCTCTCTCTCTCCTTCCCCGCCCTCTGACACCTAGCAGTTTCATTTTAACTGAAGGGAGGAAGGAGCTTGGGAAGTTAGCTCAAGTGTGTGTGGCCTGGGGGCAGCAGTGGGGAGTAAGGGTAGTGGGGTGATAAAGCTGACAGGATGAGAGTGCTGGAAAGGGGTAGATAGGCTGAGGGGGGCGGGGCAGTTGGAGCGGGATCCTTGAAAGGGGAGAAGGGAGGTTGGAAGCAGAGGTGTTTGGAACCAGGTCCTGTGCCGAAAAAAATAGGAAGACACAAAGGGTGGAGGCCTGGAGAGCAGTATAACCTTACAGAGCAACTGGACATTGGGGCTCAGGAGAAGAACTGGAGGTGGAAGGGAAGAGATTCTGTAGGAACAAGTGAAATGGTTTGTGCCCAGTATGAAGTTTGTGACTATATAGCTTTCTCGAGGGATTATTCTGCTTTGTAGTTGTTTATTTTATGTAATCCTCTTGTCAACTCAGAGATAGACTGGGCAAGTATAAATATTTCCATTCTGCAGATGAAGAAACCGTCTTTTAGGGGTTAGGTGACTTGCTGAAACCCATAAGGTTAGTAAGTAAATAAGGAAGAGTGAGGTGGGGATTAAAGAGTGATTGAGGAAACTCAGCTGCAGGTGGATTAAGCAGCAGAGAATTGAGGTGGGGCCATGTTACGGGAAGGAGATTCAACTATTAAATATATTAAGAAGTCTATATTATTATGATAGGTTAAAGACTTTGTTCTTGTGCCATTTAAATACAGAAAAGTGCAAACAGTGGAATAATATATACCCCCATGTACCTGTTCCTCAGCTTCAACAATTAGTACTCAGGCTAATTTAGTTTTTTCTCTGCCTCTATCCATTCCTGTCCCTACTCCCAAGTATATTTAAACAGGTCATAGGCATACATTTCATTTGTAAATATTTGAGTATACTGTATATCTATAGAAGACTGAGTAACACTCTTTTTATTGAATAATAGACCCACAGTACCATTATCACACCTAAAAATAGTAAGCTCTTATCATCAATATCTAGGACGTAGTTTTAATTTTTAAAGTTGCTTTGAATGAGAGAAAGAGAAACATTGATTTGTTGTTGCAAATACTTATGCATTCACTGGTTGATTCTTTTTTTTAACAATTTTATTTGTTAATTTTTAGAGAGAGGGGAAGGGTGGAAACAAGAGAGGGAGAGAAACATCAATGTGTGGTTGGCTCTTGTGTGCCTCAAACTGGGGACCTGGCCCACAACCCAGGCATGTGCCCTGACTGGGAATTGAACTGGTGGCACTCTGGTTCGAAGACTGGCACTCAATTCACTGAGCCACACCAGCCAGGGTCACTGGTTGATTCTTGTATGTGCCTGCTCCGGGGTCAGACCTGCAACCAACTGAGCTACCTGGTTGGGAATAGGACTGATTTTTTAAAATGCGGTATCCAGTTGATACAAGGGGAATAAGCAATGTAAAGACTTGGTTGTTTGCTCCCCTGAAAAGTATGACTGTTTTCCTGATTATCCTGTTTTCTTGGTTAATATGGTTCATCCTCTAAAAGTGTGAAAAATTGTCATTTTGGCTTTTTATGCATGGAGTTTTGTGAGGGCAGAGAAAATAGAAGTGAAATATACTGCGACATGTACAAATAATTATTGTCTCATACTGCTCTACTTAGGCAATTTGATTATGTTTTTCTCTAGATAATTATACATATTGTGACAAGTTGTTTAGTATGAGTATGTTAGTTTTCTATGACTACTGTAACAATTACCCTAAGTTTAGTGGTTTGAAACAAAAGACTACTTTAAAGTCCTGTGTTTCAGAAGTCTGAGATGGGTCTCACTGGGCTAAAGTCAGTGTGTCAGCCAGGCCATGTTCCTTTCTGGAGGTTTCCAGGGAGCATCTGTTTCCTTGCCTGGAAGAGTTTCTAGAAGCTGCCATATTCCTCGGCTTGTACCCTCTTTTCTCCTCCTCAAAGCTGGCAACTTGCGTCTTGCTGACCATTCTTCTGAAGTCAGTTTCTGACCACAGCTAGGAAAGGTTTTCCATTTTTAAGAACCTCAGGGATTAGGTCAGGCCCACCTGTATAATTCAGGATAATTTCCCCCATTTCAAGGTCCTTAATTATAACTGCAGAGTCCCTTCCACCATTTAAGATAACAGAATCATAAGTTCCATGGTTGAGGATGTGCATGTCTTTGGGAGCTATCATTCTGCCTACCACAGTGTGTTTTGGGATATTTTGCCGAGTCTTAAGAAAATTGGTAACTTCTTTTGCTGCTCTAAATGCGGTGTGCGGTCTTTCACTTTGTAGATACTGGAGGTGGTTAGGGCTGGAGAGGACTGTTCCATTTCCTGTTCAGTGAGGATAAACAGACACATGGGAAAACCTGGGACACGGAGCATAGGCTTTGGTAAAATGAGACCTTTAAAAGTGATTAAGTGTAAAAGCAATGTAACAGCATGTAAAGTTTTTCTGTATTTTATTTTGGTCTCTTTTTAATATTCCTGTTTTTATACTTGTAATTGGAGTGTGTATAATCTTAGCTGCCACTTGAAGTCCTGATCCCGGGCAGTGATGGTTCCCCTCCATGCCCCAAGGGGAGGGCGGGGCATTTCCTCCCACTGACTGAGGAGGCCCCCTCATTTCTACAGGACAGTGCTTCAAGTGAGAGAACACTTTCAGGAAGAGGAGCTCCTGTGAGACTTGGGCTCGAAGCCCCTTCTAGAATTTTCCTTCTGGGATTCAGCTGGGCATGGTTGAGCCCCATGGGCCCGAGAGCACAGGGGCAAGATGGCTGTCGCTGCTCTGCCCTTCCCAGGCCTGGGAGAGGACTCGGAGTCTTGGAGGTGGAAAGGACTTCAGGAAGTCCTGTAGTTTGATATCCTGCTTCTCGGGGGGGGGGGGGGGGGGGGGGGGGTTCCGCCTTCTAGGTTATCTCTGGAGGTCCTGACTGTCTTGTCTTGGGCCAGTGTGTGTTAGCCCTGCTTATCAGTAAGTGTGTGATAGGAATTGTTAACTTAAAGGCAGGACCAGATGTTTATTTTCTCTAGTAAGGTTCTCAGCTGAGCCTAATGCTCTAAACTTCTACTTACAAACTGCTTGCAAACAGTTTGTAAGTTATCCTCATGTTACTTATTTTTAAACAAAATAACCTAAACTAGTAGGGTGAAGAACTTTACAAATAGGTTGTATTTACTAAAAGGTTTTTTTTTCCCCATCCCTTTTTGGAAGTTTGACTAGTACTTTTTGATGTCTTTAATTTTTATCACATTCTTTAGAAATACAGGCAGCTGGTGGGTGGAGGGGTGTATGGACAAAATGGGTGAAGGTGGTCAAAAGGCGCCAACTTCCCTTTATAATTCAGGCCTCAGGGTGTGATGTATGGCGTGGTGGCTGCAGTTAATGACACTGTACTGCACATTTGAAAGTTGCTGAGAGACTAGATCTTAAAAGTTCCTATCACAAGAGAAAAATGTACCTGTGGGTGATGGATGTTGACTAGACTCACTGGTGATCATTTTACCATGTCTGCATATAATGAATCATTATGCTGCACACCCGAAACTATCAATAATATGTTGTTACATGTCAATCTTATTTCAATTAAAAAATGCAGATACCAAAAATGTGTGTAACACTCTAATGTAAACATTGGGAAGATGTTAAAAAAATCTTTTGTGTGGCATATAACTGATAAATTTCTTTTTTAGATTGAGACATTCGCTGAATCTTGATAATTTTCCTCCAAAATGTCTCTTGCAACTTTTGACTTTTCTCTCGGAATACTTTCAAAGCCTCCTGTGTCAGTTATACATAGGTTTGCCTGTGAGTAACAGACCTGAAAAATAATAGCGTAAGCCTGTTTGTTTCTCACGTGAAAGAAGACCTGAAATAGACAGTTCAGGGCAGGTGCGGTGCCTCCACTGTCATTCAGGACTCAGCCCCGTTCCAGTTTCTCCCTTTGTCATCCCCAGGGGTGTGGCCCCTTGATTTCTGGGTCCCGGATGGCTGCTGGCTAATATGCAAGCTGCAGGATGGAGGAAGGGACAGAGAAGTGGCTGTACACTCTTAAGGAAGTTGATGTAATTCAGTATTAGAGAGGGCTTGGTCACATGACCTTACTGGCTGCAAGAGACTGTAGGTAATGTATCTTTGAGCTGGATAGGAATGTGCTCAGCCAAAAATAGGGTTGTTACTATCAGGGAGGGAGAACTGGAGACCGAGGTATGCAGTTGGCATTTCTAATACAATACCTTATTTCGTAATTAGTTTCTCTGTGGACTCCAGACTAACTTACACACATCCCAAATTTCTAGGTTTGAATCCTAGTTGCGTTACTGATGTGCTTTGGTGTGTTACTCAACCTTCCTGAGCTTTAGTTTTCTCCCCTGCAAAATAGCACTAATACTTTATGTATGCTAGTTACAATTAAATGAAATTTTCTTATGTATCTGGCAACATATACGCTCTAAATACTAGTTGTTTTTCCTTCTCTTCCTTCAGGTTTCTGGATGTGGGTATCTGAATAGGTGATGTGAGAAAGAGAAATCAGAGATGGATGGGGGTGGGTGTAAAGTTCAGTACTGAGCGTGCTGACACCCGGAGGATAATGTATGGCGGGCAGCCACATAAAAGTGGTGCGTCACCCATAAGGCAGTTCTGGACTGGACATGGGTGTTTGGAAATCCTCTCTGGGTATGAGAAGAGCTTGCTGATCCGGGAGACTTAGAGGGGTGCAATCTTAGAGTTTCCATGGACAGAGTAGGAGACATGCCCTTTAGTTGGTCTCCCCGTAAAGCACGGAGCAGCTGCTTGCTTTCTGGCCGTGTTTGCTCCCACTTTGGTTCCCTCCCGCTCCAGCCATGGTGAGCTTCTTTCAAGTCCTTGAATGGGCCCTGCCAGTCTCTGTCTTAACCCTAGGCCTTCACACATGCTATTCTCTTTGCTTTGAGCATTTTCTGAACCCCACACCCACCCAAACCAATCCTTACCCTTCAGGACTTAGTTTCTGGCATGACTTTTGGGAAGCTTTCACTAAGTCTTGAATGGTTGCCAGATTGTAATTCCATGTTGACCTGTTCGTTTCTCTTCCTCGACTGTAAATAAATTCCATTCCATACAGTTTTCACCTTGGCACTTAGCACTGCGCTGGCCGCATAGCGGACACTCGGGAAATACCCACAGACACCTGTTTCTGCATAACCGTGATGTGATGTATCTTCAGTATTGCTGGTTTGTTTGGCAGCCCTGCACTGTTCTTTAGTATTTGCACATTGAATTGTTAATGTGAGTCAGTGATTGTGAAATAGTAAAGCACATTCTCCCCAATTTATTTGAAAGTTAATTCTACTTAAAGTAATATTTATATGTTGAGATAATACTAGAAGGCATATTATAAAAAAATAGCAGTATCCATCCTTCTTAGTTTGGTCCTCAGAGGCAACTGCTTTGAACTGTGTTTGTAATTGTCTAAATGGTTATTTTGTGATTTACCAATTTTAGAGAACACCATTGACTCCTTATTATGGTAAATGAGGTGCTCTTCCTCTACCCCCTCCTCCTTTTCCAGACTTTCCAGTACAAACGTATAAGGATTCTTGGTTAATTTCGTGTTCACTGGTTACATCATTATACAACATAAATACTAAATACTGCTCACTGCTGAGCTGTGTGGTTTACCTTGTTTTCCTGCCCCCCACCTCATTTGCTTATTTTTCCATGAATGTACTACTAACTTTTATCAAATATTGGAAAGACCTGTGGGGGTGGGGGCCCAGGAAACTGATGCAAGGTGTTGGTCCGGCTGCCGCTGTTGCTGTGGGCAATGAATTGTTTGTGTCTCTGCCCCGAGGCTTCATGTCTCTGTCAGCCTGCACGTAAGGTAAAAGGTCTCAGACCCTTCACAGTTCCTGACTTGACAGTGGAACATCCCTCTGTTTGTTTGTGCTTCCTTCTTGGAACTCCTGTTACTATTAATGCCTTCTTCTAAAAAATTTATTTATTTATTTTTAGAGAGAGGGAAAGAGAGAGAGGGAGAAAAATATCAATGGGCAAGAGACACATCGATGGGTTGCCTCTCGCATACCCGCAACCAGGGACCTGGCCTGCAGCCCAGGTGTGTGCTCTGGTTAGGAATTGAACCTGCTACCTTCGGGTTTACAGGCCAGCATTCAGTCCACTGAGCCACACCAGCCGGGGCTTAAGACCTTCTAAATGGGTCTTTTAATTTTCCGTCTCCTATTTTTCATCTATTTGTCTTTATTTATTATTTATTTAATGGGAGTTTCCTTGACATCCTTTCGTTTGAATTTTTATCTTATTTTTAATTTCAAGGGTCATTTCTTGTTCTTTCATTATTTCCTTTTTTATGACATCTTTTTGGTTCACGGACCAAGGGTACAGTGGTTTGGAGCATGGTTTCTGTATGGGCTGGAACCTGGCGTGCCGCTCTCTAACTCTATAATCTTGGGCAAATTACTTAACCCTTCTTTGCCTCAGTTTCTTCTTCTGGGCTAAGAGTCAGCTGATGTGTTGTAGTAAACATTTAAGGTTTTGTGGGCCAAGTGCCAAAATGAAGGTTGTGTTAGTACTTAGAAAACAGGAGAGAACAAATTTCTACACGTTTTTTATTGATAAAATTCAAAATACAGTACTAATGGTTGAGCAAATTTTTTTTTTGTTAATAAAAGTTTTGCTGATGAGAAGAATAAAATCTCTTTCTTTGGGGAATGGTAACATTTTACCTACTTGGCACTTAAAGTTCGTGTTTTCTATCATCAAGATTGATTACAAATGTTAATGTTGATTTGTAATGAGATTTTATGTATTTCATCTTTGAAAATATCTTCTTACACAGGTAGGTACTGTCAAATACTGATATTAATCCACAAACATATCATTTTAATAGAGCATATTTATTGCTTGGAAGGGATCTATAGAATTTTGTTAGATTCTTTTCTTGAAATTTACCTTTTAACAAGTCATTCCATTGCAAAGTAATCACTTCCAGTTGGGGTAGGTGGAAGCTCCTCATTGCACAGTTAAGTGGATTTCAATGTAGAAGGTACTTTTGTACTTACATTGAGGTCTGACAATACTTGTATGGAACTGGAGATCTTGCATCTTAGTTTAATTTCTGACAGCATAGGACATGTATAAAAACAGCTTGACATTACTTGTGAATCAAACAACATCAATTTTCGTCAAAATGAAAATGAAAGCATCAGTGTAGGTTTTGTATGTTAAGTGCTGTTGGTTTTCTAATTTTAGGTTGAATTCATTGAGAAATATGAAATCTACAGTAGTAAGTAATTTCCAAAGCTATTCAGCGTTCAGTAATGTGGTTGGGGTGCAGGGGGGAGGGTTCTTCTTGTTCAGAAAAATTTCACTGTTAACTCTGAGCTCAAAAATTTCAATGAAACTATACTACCATTAAGCCATTATATTGTTGTGTAATGGGATGTATCAGGATATTCATCTTCTGTTTCTGAGAAAAAAAAATTATTTTCTTAAAGATTTTATTTATTTATTTTTAGAGAGAGGGGAAGGAAGGGAGATAGAGAAACATCAGTGTGTGGTTGCCCCTCACCCATCCCCTACTGGGGACCTGGCCCACAACCCAGGCAATATGTCCTGACTGGGAATAAAACCAGCGACCCTTTGGTTCGTGGGCCAGCGCTCAATCCACTGAGCCACACCAGCCAGGCCTGTTTCTGAGAAAAATTTTGATGACGATTAAGTTCATGAGAGCGAGTGAAGTTAACCGTTATAACTGGTTCAGTAACACAGTAGAGTCAAATATTTTATGCAGAGCACTTGCTGATCGATATTACCATGAGCAATAAATAGGCTTTAAACACCTATATTTTCATGAGGTTTGCAAATTTGTCCAGCTGCGATTTTATCTGCTCCCCACATATTCTTGCCACTATCAGTTGACGCACATCTTAGTAGATCCCACTTCATATTGTACTGAAATAGTATTTTCTCAACTATTTTGGGAATTGTTCATTGGCTGTAATTGTTCCAAACAGACTGTCCTTTGAGCAACTATTTTCACTAACAGACAAGTCTTAAAGATGTTTCTTTTCTCTGGATACATTTCTTTGGCTGTTGTAATCAAATGATCTGACTTAACTAATGAGGGCAAATGACTTTGTTTGACTAGTTAACAAATGAGCCATTTGGAAACTTCTTTTAGTTGCAGCCTTGCTTTCAGTTTTATTTTGGGAAGGCGTTGCTGGGATGAAATGCCTTGTTTTAAGTTTTCTGGTTTCCTCAGCGCTACTGTCCTGAATTGGGAGTTCGTGCCGTGAGGTAGGGCATGGCAGGCTGCTGCGATGAGCGCGTAGTTGGTACTGTCTTCCCTGTCCTGCGCTCTTCTGGCACAGCTACGATGCTGTCACATACTAAACATAATGTTGCGACATCTAATTCGATTAAAAAATAATCCGCATTCTACTGTTACTTAAAATTGTGTCTCCAAAGTTTACTTTCTTTTTCTTCTTTTTTGACATGATGGATCTCCACTGCTAATTTAAAAAAAAAAAACTGCATCCCTGGCCGGGCGGCTCAGTTACTTGGAATGTTGTCCCATACACCAAAAGTTTGCGGGTTCAATCCCCAGTCAGGGCGTGTATGGGAAGCAACCAATCCATGTTTCTTCTTTCGATGTTTTTCTTTGCCCCCATCCCTTCCTCTCTAAAATCAATAAATATGTCCTCAGGTGAGGATTAAAAAAGAAAAAGTTGCAGTATGGCAGTGCACATGGCACCTGAAATGCTGTCGTTGTCACGTGTCACCAAAATGCGTAGTGCGTTGAATAGCAGTGTAAGTGGATGAGAGCACCGTATACATTCTCTGCTTCAGCTGCTCTGCTGTCATGTCATGAAAGCGGCTACAGACACTGTGTGAACACACGAGAGTGACCCTGTTTTAATAAAGCTTACGGACACTGCAGTTTTAATTTTATATAATTTCCACATGTCACAAAATATTCTTTCTTTGTTTCAACCATTCACGGGTATAAGGAATTTCCCTCCAGGCAGCAGGCTGGAGCTGGCCCCGGGCCCTGACTTGGCGGTGAGAAGGGAGCCAGTGCTGCCACAGCGGGTGTGGGGAGGACCGGATACGTCTGTGTGCTCGCGCTCATGCGTGTGCGCCACGAGCTTTGAATGGTGCCTGAGGACACGCCAGGTGCTTTGTAATTGTTTACATTTGTTGTTTTTATTGTCTCCCCGACCATATTAATTTTAGTTTTTAAATTTTTTCCTCTCTCAGAATCATTTGTTTCCTAATTCCTTTCTTTGGTTCCTTTATTTCATGTTGGAGGGTCCAAACTCGTCTTGTTTTTGGTCGTCCATCCGTATTAGAGACGGAGACTCCCTATATTGATTGGAAGCGCTCTGCGTGAGTGAGTTTGTTTGGTGATAGGCATGGCTGTAGATGGCTAGGCAGCTTTTTATTTATTTATTTTTAAGGTTTTTTATTTATTTATAGACATAGGGGAGGGGAGGGAGAGAAACATCAATGTGTGGTTGCCTCTCATAGGTGCCCTACCGGGGACCTGGCCGGCAGCCCAGGCATGTGCCCTGATTGGGAATCAAACCAGCAACATTTTGGTTTGCACTGGCCAGCTTTTTAAATGGGGGGTAATCCCAATTGTCTTGATCTTTCCCTGGGTCCCTCCTTTTGTTTCATCTGAGGAGAATCTTCCAGTCTCCTGTTTTGGAGGCTGGGGCATCCAGTGTGTCACTGTGGAGCAAGCACATGTTAGCTTCCTACTCCTGTTTTCCTCTTCCACCTCAGTGCCCTTCCCTGCCTTGGCTTCAGAGTCAGGTCTCTCCGGCCAGACTTCCCCAGAAAGCAGAGCGCACACACGGTCTCCTACTGAAGGCAGGGCCGGGGAGACACACAGACGCTAGCCCGCGCCTAGCCCCTGCCTGCTGCGGTGGTTTTCTATAGCTCTTTTGCCTCCCTGGGGTGCCATGGGGTAGCTGGCTTTTTGTTAGTGTCCTCTCTGGGAGGTGGTTACACTGGGTTGTCCTCAGCTCTTTGGTTCAGTTATGACTGCTTTGTCACCTTTCCGTCTTCCACATCTCTGCTTTTATACTTGTGGGCTTTTTATTTTCATTACTCTCGTTTTACTGGAATGGACTACCCAGCTGTACTTAATATAGCCCTGGGAGCGTAGTCACCTTTTGGAGAATGTCCCCCTGGACTGATGGCACCTGCGGTGTCTGACTTATGTTTGGCTGGTGGCCCTGGCCCCACTCCTCCTCTGGTCTCCTGTTTCAGCTGTGTTTCCCTTTAAAGTTTCCTTGTTACAAACTGTGTGTGTGAGTGAGTGAGTGAGTGAGTGAGTGTGTGTGTGTGTGTGTTTTATCAGGAGGCAGGCAATTTGGGAATATAGATTATGCTTTATGGATTCTCAACTCAAGTTGGGACAGGGTGGCATTTGCATATTTTGAGGGTATTAGGACAGAATTTGTCTGTCATTGGATTTTCAGATCCACTAATGTTTAATTTAAGGCACATTAAATTAGGAGACAGTGAATCAGTACACAAAAACAAGGTTTAATTTTATGTATATATCAAATATTTCACAAAATACAAAATACCGAGCATATTATTTTTTCTTCAAAGTATTGTTTTCACCCATGATGGTAAAATTAACTCGAGAGAAGAACTGGTCTGAAGAGTTTAAATAGTGGTATAGAAGCCATCCAGACAAGGCATCCTCGGAAGGCTACATTGTAGATGAGCGGTGGAGGTCTTGAGTGCTGTAAGGGAGATCGCTGGTGACTAGGGCTGGAGGCACCGTGGGACAAAGGCAGGGAAGGTGGGTGTGAATGGAGGAGCGGAGGTGGGCCGGAAGGGCGTGCTGGGTGCTGAGAAGACAGCTTGCCTCTGTCTGCCTCGTCATACGTGCAGACCGGGTCACTGACTACTGTATGGAAATAAGTCACTGTGAGTGCTTTGTAGAAGAGTGCAGGCACTCGGCTCTCCCTGACATTTTGCATTTTTTAAAAAAATTATATTTTATTGATTATGCTATTACAGTTGTCCCATTTTCCCCCCTTCATTACCCTCTACCCCCTCCCACCCACATTCCCCCCTTTAGTTCATGCCCATGTGTCATAAGTTCTTTAGCTTCTACATTTCCCACACTATTCTTGCCCTCCCCCTGTCTATTTTCTACCTACCATCTATGCTACTTGTTCTATGTACCTTGTCCCCCTCTCTCCTCTTTCCACTCCCCTGTTGCTAACCCTCCATGTGATCTCCATTTCTGTGTTTCTGCTCCTGTTGTAGTGGTTTGCTTAGTTGGCTTTTGTTTTAGGTCTGGTTGTTAATACCTGTGAGTTTGCTGTCTTTTTACTGTTCATATTTTTTATCTTCTTTTTCTTAGATAAGTCCCTTTAACATTTCATATAATAAGGGCTTGGTGA
>PVKU01012684.1:0-33723 GCA_004027475.1 Anoura caudifer | reverse complement strand
GTTAAAATTATGACACATGGATAAATAATTCAACCTAATACTTTTAATCATGTACTTAGTTTTTTAGGTATCAACTAGGAAGGAATTTATGTACTTTTCTCTGACTTGTTATTTTCACATTGTCAAACCTCCTTTTGAGCTATTTTTTTCTTAATTCTCTGGTCACTGTGATCATTATCAGCATTGGTGGTGACCTATAGTTATAAACTCTGCATGGTCCACACTAACACAACCCTAACAGGCAAAGATTGTGTACCCACACACCAGTCTGAATGATTTCCTTTGCTACCCTACTCCATTCTAACAAAGAACTGAAGCTTCCTTTGTGCCTTCTGATTAATCTCTCTTCCATTGTGATGAATCCTCCTTTGACTGACAAAACGATGTATCCAAGTGTTCCCCATCCCACCGTAAACTGTCTCAGGATAATTTATATGTCTACTAAGTACGTAGTATATATTATTCATTTAATAAATGGTAATTTAATAATTATGTGATCACAGAATGATCGTGAATGTTTTTTGTGTTGATAAATGAGAGTATAAATTGAACACAAATTTAAAGGGATTAAATGCTCAATAAAGCCTATAATTTTGCTTAAGTTATAAAATATACATGTAACATATAAACCTTTTAATTATTATTCAATAAATAAAATACTTAACCACTATGTATTACAAACCTTTTTTAATCAGAAAACAAGCCCATGAAATAGTAAAAATCATCCTATTTTACTTTTTGAAGAATTAATGGAAATAAAATTATAAATGAATTACTTATCTCTGCTGATATTGATCTTAAACCGACATGCAATGTTATGTCTCTAGTTTATTCAGTGACAAGTTAATTAAATACTTAGTAATGAGGTAGTGTCAGCGCGTATTTGTATAGGCTGACAGTGTTCTAGAGAACTTCAAAATCAGTCCAGCTTACGTGGCCATTTTTAAGTTATCTATCTCTACTGATTTGTAGAAAATAATTAAATATGTCCTAGATAGAAGTAATCAGTGATGTATGCATGTTGGAAATATCTCTTTCAGCTGCTGGCTTGCCTTTTCATCTTTTCAGCTGGTGTCTTGCATTTCAAAGTACAGTAACACATGCATTTTGATAAGCAGGTGCTTTATATGTTGATAATGTTCAATTTATCTTTTTTTTTTCATTTTATGTTTAGTGGGTACATTTCTTTAGGAAACATTTGCACATTCCAAAATCATAAAGATATTCTATGTATACTAGAAAATTTATAGTATTTGCCTCTCTGTTTTGGTTGGTGATTCATTCAAAGTTAACTTTGGTGATTTTGTATAACTTAGGGACCAAGATTTGTTCAGCATCATTGTAGAAAAGTCTCTATATACCCCTGAATTTGATTGGTTTTTTGTCAAAATCCATTATATATTATATATGTGTGTGTATGTCTATTTCCATACTCTATTACACTGAGTTATTTGTCTTTCCTTTAGCCAGTCATACCTTCTCTTGCTTAGTATAGATTGATATTAAACCTGAGGTCATGTAGTATGAGTCCTTAAACTTCTTTGTTCTTAAGATTTGTTTGACTATTCCAGATTCCTTACATTTCTATAGGCTTTAGAATAAACTTGCCAATTTATCAAAAACTTCCTTTACTCCTAGTGTTTTATTTCTGAGTGTTTTGAATCTACCATTCAATACTGGAAGGATGACCATTTAGCACTATTCAGTTTTCTAATCTGTGAACGTGATGATACGGCTCCAGTTTCTGTAGAACTTTTCTAATCCCACTTACTAATGTTTTGTAGTTTTCATGGAGGGGAATTATGCATATTTTGCTAAATTTATTTTAAGTATTTTAATCTTTTGATAAATATAATTGTTTTTAAATTCTTTTGTAATCATTGGCCACTATATGTATATATATAAATATACTTGATATTTCTGTATCTTGTAACTTAAATATATGATAAATGAATTTATTAGTTTTAATTTTTCTCATATGTCTTAGAATGTTTATCTAAACAAATTTATAATCTATATAGTTTATTTTATATACTTATTTCTAATATTCTTCCTATGGTTTTATTTGGTTGTCTTATTGCACTGGGTAGGCCCTCCATACAATGTTAATAATAAAAGAGCATTCTTTCCTTTTTCTTGATGTTAAAAGGAGAATATTCGGTATTTCATCATTAAATACAATGTTATCTGTAAGTTTTACATATACATCCTTTGTGAAATGAAGAGAGGTTCTTTCCAATCATAGTGTATAGCAAATTTTTATCAGTATTGGGTGATGAATTTTGTGATGTGTTTTTACTTCACCAGTTGAGATGATCTTATGATGCCTCTTTATCCAGTTAATTCATCAATTACAGAGTTTTATAATTAATCTGACCTTGCATTTCTGCAGTGAATCTTAATTGGATGTGATAAACTATCATTTGTATATGCTCTGGACTTAGTTGGTAATATATTTACCAGATAAAAAATTTAAGAAATCTTTCAGTTATACTCATGTTGAATATTATTATATAGTTTTGTGAAAATAATTTCTTAAGGTAGATGTAATGGATCTCTTAGAATCTACTTTTGGAAAGAGATTGTATAAATTTGGTATTGTTTTTATTACATGAACGTTTTATGTCAGTCACTAAGGAAAGTGCTTAACCTGTAATATACTTATTAGAAGGTTCTTGTAAAATTAAATTACTTCAGCACATACAGAAAATTTTTATTTGCCAATTCTTGTCAAATTTCAGAAGCTGAGCTATTCAAGGAAGTTGTTTATTTCATATTAGTGGTTTAATTTTTCAAATAATGTTCATAATGTTATCTTATTCTATATCTTATCTCTAAAATCATAATAATGACTATAATTTTATTTATGACATCAGTTCTTGGTTCCTTTTTTCCTGTTTTTCCTCTATCAGTCTTATGAAGATTTTCCCCATAATGTTGATTTTCAATGTAACAAACTTTAGCTTAGCAAATGTATTCTGTTGCTTTCTATTTCACTCATTTCTACTTCTTTTTTCTCTTCAATTACTTTGGGTTTAACTTAATCTTGTTTTCTGCTTTTAGCATAAAGACAATTTATTTACTTGACATCACTGTCTTCTGGACTTCATTATTTCTCATAAAAAGTCAGTTAAATTGATATATTATTCCTTCGATTTCTTTTCCCCAGCTGATTTAATAATATTATATTTTGAATATTGACTATACTTTCCCTAGCAGTGATTTTGTTTTTTATTTGTTTTACCTAGAGACCACCAGCATTCTAGGATGTGTAAAGTAATGCTTTCAAAATATTTGTGAGCTTTTATACCATAATTTTAAATTATTTTTACCGCCAAAATCTCTCTCCTTTCTTTCTATAATTGTACATATGATAGATACATTATTTTCCTCCTTGTCACTCTGTCTCTATTCATTTTACTGCAATAATTTTCCCCTTTTCTATTCCTCACATTAATTCCTTTTCACATTTGTTTTTTTTTGTTTACTAGATGCTTTCAATTCTGTTTGTTTTATTGACTCTTCAAGGGCTTTGTGTAGTTTGTATTTATATTTGTTTTAAATGAAATTTTGTGTTTTCTGTGAGACAGTTCCACTGAAAAAGAAAAATGGTATTTCACCAGTAACACAATCATAAATGTCAATATTTCTTTTGCACTCCATCTTGTTTTTTTGTTTGTTTTTGCTTTGCTCTTTTTTAATCTCCAGAACTTTTCTCATTATATGTTGAAATCAGTAACACTGCAAGGAACCTAAACAGGGACCTTCAAGTAGATACATGTAATTTGAAATATGAAGTATCTATTTTTAGGCATAAATATTAATTTCTGGCAAAGGGATTATGATTTCACTTTACCTATTATAGTAATTATTTTTAAATGAGACAACTATAAATTCAGTATGTGGGCAGATTCAGTATGTGGAGCACTATCAGAATGCTGAGCATTTGTGGAGAAAGAATTGAGTAGCTTTAATAAATACATAATATCTTGTCCAAATAATTTACTTAGTACAAACAACTTCATTTTCTAAATATGTCTTTGTAGACACTGCTTTCTCAAAACACTCTAGTTACTTCCCCGTTTCTTATGTTGCATAGCATAAAGATAGATATGAGAGTTATATGAGCTTGGTTGTTAGATTCTATAATAGTTATAGATGAATTTTAGACATCTAATCTTCAATAATTTCATCAACAATATGAAGAAAATGTAGCACACTTTTATGGCTTGCTCTGTAGAATGAATAAAATAAGAAATGCAGTATGGGTGTGGTTAATGTAATATCGCCATTAGAGTTAAGCAGACTTGTGTTCCAAGACCATTTCTACAGCTTCCTGGCTCTATGACCTTTAGAATATTATTTAAGCTTTCTAAATTTTAATTTCCTGATTGGTAAAATTTTGAGAATTATCAATACTCATTTCATGGATGGGTTTTTATAAGGATTAGATGAAACAGTACACGTTAAGTACGTACTTCGTAAAAATGGCAGATACATACTGAGCATTAAATTATTGTAGCTGTTGTTACTTTTGCTTGTATGATATAATATCCTTCATCTATTGTTTAGTTCTCTGCTTAACTAATATATTCAAATCCAGACTCCTCATTTTTTTTAACATTTGAGTATTTAGAGATTTGTCTTCTACTGACATTTATGAACTTATTTCTCATTATTTCTCTAAACAATCAATTCTAGTGATTGTGTTATGAACAAGTCTTACACATTCACATTTTCTCTGTGGTTGCTCATAATTTTTTCTTCTCTAGAGTAAAGTCTTCCTTCCTTTCCCTTACTTCTCCAAAATTAATTACTTTCACTCCTCTTGCTGATATATGGTGAACTTGACACCAAGGCCTATTATCTAGTCAAATTTATAGTGCCATTCTGTAGCAAATGTAAGATATTGATAAGAGTTTCATAATCACAAAAATCAGAGATAGGTGGTTTTTCTTAATCCGAATGGAATTTCAAACAATTATGATTATCTTCTGACAGATGTATCCTTGAATAGGTATGAAGCAATTTTTTTCCCATTCTGTAGTAACACAGTTATATTTGAATTCTGTAAAGTCTTTTCTTGCCATATATAGAAAGAAAAGAATCAGTTTTAGTTGTATGTTTTATGAGGACACTGGAAGTAATAATGACAAAATAAACCCTCTCTTAAAAATGAGAAAATACAATCTTGGGACAAATGATTATGTCAATAATATAAATACCTGCTTATCTCTGACTCAGAATGTGTCAAATTTTCATACCAGTTATAATGGCTTGTAACTAGAAACCAACCTCAAGGAAAAAACTCAAAAACAGTCAAATTCATGCAGACTGAATAACATGTTATTAAACAATGAATGGGTTAACAAGAGATCAAGGAAGAAATCAAAGTTTCTGGAAACAAATGAAAATGAACACACAACAGCCCCAAACTTATGGGACACTGCAAACTCAGTTGTGAGAGGGAAGTTCATCCAATACAGGCCTCCCTAAAGAAGACAGAAACATTTCAAATAAATGACCTAACCCTACACCTACAAGAAATGGAGGAACAACAAACAAACCCAGAGAGTGTAGAAGGAAAGAAATAATCAGGATCAGAGCAGAATTAAATGACATAGACACTGAAAAAAACAATTCAAAGGCTCAATAAATTGAGGAGCTTGTTCTTTGAAAAGATAAACAAAATTCACAAGCCTTTAATCAGATTCATCAAGAAACAAAGATATAGAGGACCTGTATAAATAAAGTCAGAAATGAAAAAGGAGAGATTACAACTGATACCACATAAATACAAAGGATTGTAAGAAATTACTATGAAGAACTGTATGCCAAGAAATTTGAAAACCTAGGTGAAATGGACAAGTTTCTAGAAAAATATAATCTTCCAAAACTGAATGAAGAAGAAACAGAAAGTCTGAACAATAACAGCAGATGAAACTGAAGCAGTAATCAAAAAACTCCCAACACACAAAAGCCCTGGACCAGATGGTTTCACAGGAGAATTCTACAAAGCATTTAAGGAAGAGCTAACCCATATCCTTCACAGACTAGTCCAAAAAATCCAAGAAGAAGGAAGACTCCCAAACTCTTTTTATGAGCCAGCATCATCCTAATCCCCAAAACAGATAAAGACACAACAAAGAAAGAAAACTTCAGGCCAGTATCGCTGATGAACGTAGATCAGGATTTCACTAAAATCCTCAACAAAATATTGGCAAACCACATCCAGCACTACATTAAAAAGATCATACACCATGATCATGCCAGATTCATCCCAGGGATGCAAGGAAGCTACAATATTCACAAATCGATAAATGTAATACATCACATAAACTAAATGAAAGACAAAAATCACATGATCATATCAATAGATGTGGAACCAGCATTTAATAAGGTACAGCACCCAGGTCCACACCAAAATGACCATACTACCCAAAGCAATTTATAGATGCAATACAATCTATATTAAAATACCAACAACATATTTCACAGATATGGAAGAAACATTTCAAAAATTTATATGGAACCATAAATGACCTCAGATAGCTACAGCAATTTTGAGAAAGAAGAACAAAGTAGCAAGGATCAACATACCTGATATCAAACTATATTAAAAGTCCACTGTAAGTAAAACAGTCTAGTATTATTTTCATAAGAACAAACACATTAATCAAGGCAACAGAATAGAGAGCTCAGAAATAAACTCACATCTCTGTGCTCAATTAATATTCAAACAGAGGGTGCAGGCATCTAAAAATGAGTAAAAATAGCCTCTTCAACAAATGGTGTTGGGAGATCTGGACAGGTACATGCAAAAAAAGGAAACTAATCTACAAACTTACACCATACACCAAAATAAACTCAAGATGGAAAAAAGATTTAAATACACGTCGTGGCACAAGTAAGGTCCTAGAGGAGAAGGCAGGTAGAAAAATTTTAGATATCCTACACAGCAATTTTTTCACCAATATGTCCCCTATAGCAAGAGACATAAAGGATAGAATAAACAAATGGGACTTCATCAAATTTAAAAGCTTCTACATGACTAAAGAAAAACATAAGCAAAATGGAAAGGGAACTAAGTGTATGGGAAAATATATTTGCCAATGAAACCTTGGATAAGAGTTTGATCTCCAACATATACATAGAACTCACACAACTCCACACCAGGAAGATAGACAATCTAATTAAAAACTGAGCAAAGGACCTGAACAGACACTTCTCCCAGGAGTACATACAGGGGGCCCATAGACAAGTGAAAGGTTGCTCAACATTATTAGTCACCAGAGAAAATAAAATTAAAACCACAATAAAGTACCACTTCACATGAGTCAGAATGAATGGCCATCATAACCAAATCAACAAATGAGTGCCGGTGAGGTTGTGGAGAAAAGGGAACCCTAGTACAATGTTGGTGGAAATGCAGCTACTCTGGAAAACAGTGGAATTTCCTCAAAAATCTAAAAATGAAATGGTGTTTTGACCCAGCAATTCCACTGCTGGGATTACACCCAAAGAATTCTGAATCACTAATTCAAAAGAACCTATGTATGTATCCCAATGTTCATAGCAGTGTTATTGACAATAGTCAAGTGCTAGAAACAGCCTAAATGCCCATCAGTAAATGAGTGGATGAAAATACTGTGGTACATTTATACAATGGAATTCTACACAGTTGAAAGAAAGAAAGAACTCTTACCCTTCACAACAGCATGAATAGAAACAGAGAGTATTATGCTAAGTGAAATAAGCCAGGAGACAAAAGACAAATACCGTAAAATCTCATCTATAACTTGAACCTAATAAGCAATACAACCAAGTGAGACAAATAAAACTTGATACATGGGATTAAAGAACAATCTGATGGTGACCAGAAGGCAGCAGGGAGGAGGATAATGGGGGAAAGAAAGAGAAGGTTCATCAGAGAACATGTATAAAGGACCAATGGACAAGGACAATGGTGTGAGGATTCAATGTGGGAGAGGGGTGGAGGGCAGGACAGAGAAGAGCAATGGGGAGAAATGGGAATAAATAATTGAAGACAAATTTAAAAAGTGAAAAACATATAATAGCTACTTGTAGCCTTGTAATATTGAGTGTATTATCTCCATTTGTAGAACTTAGAATTGGCTATTAGTGACAAATGTTTTATACATTGCAATAATGTGGCCTATATAATTGTAATGATTTCCCCTTCTGATTTATCAGTTTCAGTGACTTAAAAATCATTTGATGTCTGCCTGAAAATGATTTATGTGTTGTTACCTATATTAAGTAATCTCTGTGGGTGTAGTGTATTTTAATGAGTCCTAGAAATCTGAAGTCTGCATGTTCTCATCCTTTGTGCAATTGAACAGGTGTGACAATTTGAAGAATTCCGGGCAGAAACTCGCTAATTACTTCATCTTGGGACTTTGAAATGTGTTTTATGGGGCAAAGTCATAAACTTATTTTTTAGACAAAGAACATTTTGAACATATGGCTTCCAGTTTTATTTAATGAAAAAATAGAAATGAAAATTTAGAAAGTTGAAGTTACCAAATGTTTTACCTTTATCCTACAGGTATTTTTTTTTACTTTATTTTGTCTTTGTTATTCAACAATATTAGTTTCACATTTAGGCTATAAAATCCCAATGTAAGAATTACTAAAGTGTCATTATAAACAACAATTTCAATAGATATGTTCATACATGATTTCATTAATATGCTAATTTGATTACAGTGATAAAAAATTCCAGTTTTTAAAAATCTACTTAACTATAGACAAACTTACTTGAACAACTCTATCAACTTCATGTTCTATAGGTTCAGAAGTATGTAGTTTTAGAAAATGTCTGAGGTAGATTATCATTTCCTGATTCAAGACAAATATTTGCAAGTAATTATTACATTTTGTTATGGCATTGTGCCATAATTCAGTGTAATTCATCACCAATCCAAAGTGTACCTCTACAAATAACATGAGATGATAAATTAAATTAATATTAACATTTAAATGACATTATCAATTAAGTAAGTTTGGAAAGAACATACAGTTGATCCTTGAACAATGCAGGGGTTAAAGATGCTGTCCCCAATGTAGTCAAAACTATATGTGACTTTTGACTCCCCAAATCTTAAATACTAATAGCCTCCTGTTGACTGGCAGCCTTCTCAATAACAGAAACAATGTGTTAATTAACACAGATTTTCTGTGCTATATCTGTTATATATTGCATTCTTATAATAAAGTTAGGAAAAAGAAATGTTATTAAAATAATCATAAGGAAAAGAAAATATATTTAAAATAGTACATATTGATTGAAAGTAAATTTGTGTGTAAGTGAGCCCACACAATTCAAACCCATGTTGTTCAAGGGTCAACTACAATTTATTTTTCTGTCACTTATGCATTAGATTTTATTCCAGTGGTACCTTAGGTTTACCTATCTATGGAAGATCAAAATTAATGGCTGTACTTCATGTGTTGGAAATACTTGAACTTAGAACTTTTAAGGAGCACTTTTCATGGGGTTTTCTTCTGTTTTGAAAAGAATTCAAATTGCATGCATCATGGCGGATTTGCCTACCATTTGGTGGTTCAAGACTGAGGTTGCCCTTCAGGTGCTGGTTGCAAGGAACTGAAGCTTCGCTAATTCTATCACACCTGCTTCTTGGGCAGCAACTGCTGCTGCAAGACAGCAATCCTAGTATGTTTCCCCTGAAAAATTGTTCCTTAAGTCATTATTATGAGCATGCATTATAGTTGTGTAATGCAGAGTGTCATTTACTATGGTGAGAATTGCAGAGCAAACATCAATTTTAGCTCACTGAATTCATGTAACCAGCCCTATGCTATTCCAAAGTTACTGATGATTATGAGTCTAGGATGCAGTGCTTGAATAAATTAAATTAATAAAGATATAATATTTGGGAGATGTGTGGGTACTAAAATTTATAAAATAAGTCTAAACTTTTAGTGTGCTATAACAATATAAGTCAGGGAATTATTTTCACATACCAATAAGTTTTGGATCAAATCTAAGATGTTAAATTCAAAAATTTGCTTTATTCTTTTCTGCATTTGCTCATAGGAAATTTACTATCTGGTACATATCATCAATGAAATGTAAAATGATTTTTAAAATGCATATATTTATCCCTTATAGAATTTTGATAATATAGCATTATATATAAATTTAGCCATATAATTTTGACTTTTCAAGTTTATTTTAGAACTTTGAAACATTTTTTATAAGTAAACTTGTTCCACTGGGTGCATGTAAAGAAGACCAGTTCAGAAAGATTGAATAAGACTAGCATCCAAAAACTGACAAAGGTACCATTTTAGTTGTAACCTAAGATAGTGTGTATTTGTGACTGAAATTAAGAAGTCCTAATTATATTTGTTGAATGTTTTGACATTTGTACAATGCTTTCCTATGCTGATGTCATCCAATTCTTACTACTTACTCTGTTAGGAAATAAATATAATAATCATTAATAAGATAGATAGATACATGGGTAGATAGGTGGATAGATAGACAATAGATAGATGATAGATCAATAGATATAGATACATACACAGGGAGGGGCAAAGATGGGTTTACAGCTGTTCGTATGGGAAATGATACAATGATTAATAACTAACAATACAAGAATAAACTCTGGAATTTGCATACTCACAACTATAAATATATACATAGTCAGAAAGTTAGCTACACAGTTCCTAACTGGGAGGTGGTTACTTCTTCCAAGATAGATATTGTAACCTCTCAGCAACATTTCTTTTCAATGTTGATAAAAGATTTTAGTCTGAAAAAAGTCTGACTTTTATCAACAGCTTGAAAAGTTTTCTGGTCCATATCACAAGCATATTTTCTTCCCTATGCCTTTGATCTATACTCTTTCCACCCTCAACAAAATACAAGGCTTTTAGTTGACATGTTACTTGGTGTTATTGGCTGTAGTGCTTGTATTGTACCCTCTCTGAATGAAATTGGCTTTCACGACATGGTACTGGAGTCACATCAAGCAGTTAGAAGATTGAGTTGTTATTACCTTTTATGACCTAGCCTTGGTAGTAACACCAAATAATCCTTCCTATATTCTATTTGTTGAGGTTGTTACAAAATCCCACTCAGGTTGCAGGGCAGACCGAGTATTCTGGAAGACCCTATCAGTTGATAGGGTCTACAGTCATTTTTGATAATCTACAAAAAGACACTTTAAAAAAAAATCTTTTGTACTATGAAACCTAGTGCATTCTGAGCCTTTTTCTTCTGCAGCATGCTGTGGAAAAGACTACTCATTCTCTGATGTGGCACGTACCACGAGGCCATTATTGCTTCCTCTTCACCAACAACTGCCTTTACCAAACTATTACTTTAGCCATTTGTCTCAAAATCTTCTCCTTCTTTGAACCTCATGACACATTATATCAGATTTGCTACTGCTTTTGGTATCGTCATTTGCTGTTTTCTTGGCTCCTCCTCATTAATTGATAGAACTAGTACCTTGTTTATAATCTCTCTTTCCATGACACATTCTGTCGTCACCATTTTAAAATCTTATTTCAAATCTTTGACTTTCTCAACTCCAATGAATATCCCAACCATCTCACAGCAGCAACTCCCACCCACAAAATGCCAAGAATCTTGTCTTTATCCTGAAATACTCTTATCGCTTTAATTTCTCACTTTATGAATCATTCTACATTTTGTTTTTGAGCTCAGATTAATAAGAAAAAATTCCCTGGGCAGGTAATTTGTTTAGACAGAAAAATAGTTTTGTTTTGAGTTCAAGGACTTGGATATGATCTCATACAGGGTGTTTATCAATCTTGTCCAAGACCCTTCATTAACTTTTCCGAAGCTAAGTTTTTTTCATGCACTATAGTTAAGAAAAAAATAAAAGCAACATTATATTGAAGTGTAAGTTAGATCTTTATGTAAAATACAAATACTGTTCCTAGCATCCAGAAGGCACTAGATTACTGTCACTTACCTTATGCAAATTGTTTTGTTCTTCCATAACTAATTAAAAAGCAGGTGTTACACTTCCATTATGAGCTATGATGCATATAGTTAGCTTTGCATTATTGAGATAGTATGTGTTTTTCTGTTCCTTTTCAAGGTTACTGAGCACTGATGGAGAAAAATCCACCCTTTCATGTGGCTTCACAATGCATCTGTAGTCTTTGGACTCAACAGCGCTCTCAGTACTAACCTCCTTTTTCTTCTCGGTACATAAACAGGAACCTCTCTGTTTATCTACTGCTACTTTTCTGAAACCTCAACTTTTTTGTTTAACCTCTCTTTCCTAGAATGTCACTCACCCTGTATCCATGCAGCAGATAATTTTTATTTTCTACACAGAAAGTACATATGCAATATGATATTCATCAACTATTATGTTATTATTTTTTTTATTTTACCCACATAATTCCTCTCTTCCTTTCTTTTAATTGTATTTATTTTTTATGTGTCTATTCATGATAACATTGTGATCTGAATTTTTCCCCTATCCACAGTGTAATATAATATTTGCATCCAAGTTGGATTTATTATTTGATATATATTTTTATTTCTAAGAGAATTATGCTCAATTGAGTTTTCTTGCTTTATGTGGATTGATTACTTATGAGAAGAAATTATTTTACTTGATGAACTCTTGCCACTACTTATCAAAACATAATCTAAGACTTGTAGGAGTTTGAGCCCAGACAAATGTATTTTGATTTTTGGGCATAGAAGAGAAGAAATGCCTGGTGAAGGCAGATTACTAAGAGAGTATGAAGCTAGGAGAAAAACAATATTATAAAAGATAACATATATAATAGCAAATCTTGGAATTATATAGGAAAAAGGTAATACATCTGAAGTGAAAAAGAAAACTAAAATCAATCAGTTAAGGAAGCGGAGTGAGCGCTCTCCAGGGCAGTACAGTTGGCTCTTTAGTGCTTGTCATTCTCTGTTGTGGGTTGCGTCCCTTCTGTCAGTTTTGCCTGTAACTGAAATAACATATTTATACAAACAAGATAACTTATCTTTCCATTTATGTGTATGTGATTAAGCACTATAATGAATTTCAAATAAGTCTGAAGAAGTTATAATCAATGAAGTGTTTTTCAAAATATTCAAGTCATATTATTCAAAATTTATTATAATGTGTAAGCACTTGTACTGAAATTTTGAAATCAAAATAAGTTCCAGAAACATTCCTATAAGAATATGTTTCTGAAAATGTAATGATAGCACTTGTTCATCTTAGATGTAGAAAATATAATTTGATCACTGTTGTATAATATCTTTCAAGAATAAATGTAGATCTTTTAAACATATTTATATTTTTCCAGGGTGATTATTTTTACTAGACCCAGATTGCATTCAGAATTAGACAAAAAAATGAAATTGTATTTTATCTTTATATTTATTATACTACTTCTTTCTAAGCATCATCCAACTCCGGGATTTTGTTTTTGAGAAATAATTAAATGAAGACACATTCCAGTATGTCCCTGATTACCTTAAAAGTGTATGAAAATTAGCATATAATATTAAATTTTGTGCAAATCATGTACTATTTATTTATTAATTGAATAATGAGAAGGAATAAGTGTAATTTTCTACATTCAAACCATCTATAGAAAGATTAACAGCATAAAACATGGCATAAATCATCCAAATCTCTTCTATCATTTAGGTCATGTATTTAGTTTCTGATTATCTTTCCTTTAGAGTTAAAAGGATAAGGAACATTAGATAGTATAAGTTTCTTAAGTGACATGGCACTACCACTGCATTTTGAGATTTAAAATATCTTAATGTGTTTTACTAGAAATAAAATAGTAATTTCTATAATAACCTCATTTCCACTAATAGCAAACTACCGAAAAATAAAACAAAATTGATTCAAAGTAGAAGGAAAAAATCAGTCAACTTTTATTTTCCATAGCACTTTAATTTGCAGTCAGGAATTTATTTATTTCTAGTTGTTGTGACTTTAGCAATAATGGGGCAATATCTTGACTTTTTCAATTTTGGAGTAAATATTCTTTCCGAATCACAGATCTCAACATAAATGACAAGGATATCAGAACAGGGGTTAGTGAAGAGTGAGTGGTGGTACATTAAACAAGTTGTGTAAGACCTAAAAACTATGAATTTCCCCTTTCTACCAGTTCAGTCTCCAACCATGTTTCTAACATTCATCTGTGTTCATCAGAATCTTCTTTTAGGTCTCTGCCAACTTTTTAGGCTCTCCTCTTTGTATCCCCACCTTACCTGTCAGAATAGCACACTATATACCTACCCATCTTCCTACGTGAGTGTAGCATCAAGGTAACAAATTCCCTTAATGACAGCACACTTGATATCTTTTACATTCCTGTGGATGGCTCTTCAAATGCTAGAGTTTTATGATTTACTCTTATTATGCTAATATATAACTACAATCTTTAGCTCAGTTGTTTACCAATTTCAAATTATTTTTATGTCTCTGGTCTGTCTAACATAATGTTAACTATATATTAACATCTAATGTTTAAATCAATATTGTTTTTAATGCAAAATAACTTGAATGCATATTAAGATTGTACTGGTTTTTTCAAGGATCTCAAGCTTCATCAATTTTAAAACCAATCTAATATTAAACTCATGTAGATTAAATAATAATAATAAATATATCAGTTGTTATTACTTAATGTATAGTGGGCATTATGGTAGCCATACTCTGTGCATTATTTACATGCAATCCCCAAAACAACACTATACATAATAACTACCATTATACTTACTATTATGTTTATTAGAGAAAAGGAAGCTCTCAAAACTTTCATAAATTTACATTTTTCTCAGAACCATAGCAAGTTAGTGGTAGAGGAAGGTTTTTAAAGATTAGAAATATTTATCAGAGTTTTCCACTTCTTAATTCTCAGTTGGAGGTAGCATTTAACTCACTTGCATAGACCCTTCTGTTGCTTGTTACTAGTCTTTTAATGCAGGTATTTTTAAAGAAACGTGGCATCACCACAGGCACTAAAAACATGTATTTCCTAAGAAAGTGTAATTTTTATATCCAATCTCTAATATATATATAATTTTTAAAATCTATATGTAAAATGTTAAATGCCAAATGGAAAAAGCTTGTGCATTTTTCTATGATATGATTATAAGTCTCAGTACAATCTGGTGATTTCTAAACTTAGGCTAAAGTAGGGATTTAAAAATCTTTGGAAGTTTACTTACATCATTTCCTCAACAGATGCTTGGCAGAAGAGGTGGCTATGTATAGCTGAGGAAGAAAGTTCTTTGAGGACAGTGAGAGATTTGTTGAGGTTTGACTTCTTCAGGATTATTTCAACTACATTTTTTTCTTCTTATTCTGAGTGCTATTCACAAGTGTTAATGGAAGCATTCTGCTTTTCCTTGTGAACTACAAACAAACTTCATATTATAAAGTACAAAATAAAAAGAAGAATGATTTTAAAAGGAAAAAAATATTTAAATTTCCTAGGAGGTTTATTTGACTGACAAGTCTTCAAAAGCATATATTTTCATGTTTTGTTTTTTTTCCAGCACAATTTTAATAAGATTTTTTACCACTTGCAATTTTATGCTATATAAAAAAAAAACAAAAATAGATGTTTTTCATTTGCCTCAGGTATCATTAAACCTAAAAATCTCCCTAAATTACTTTCAAGCTAACAGTATTCATCACACTTAACCAAATCTACCTAGACCTTTTTTTTTAATTGAATGTATTAGGGGGACATTGGTTCAAGTGTACAACTCAATGAAACATCATCTGTATACTGCATCGTGCATCCACCACCCCAAGCAAAGTCTCTGTCCATCCTTACACCACCCTGCTATGTTCCCCCTCCACCTTGCTCCCAAACCCCTTTTCCTCTGGCTATCACTACACTCTTGTCTGTGTCTAGGTGTTATGTACATATGCTTCTTGGTTACTCTCTTCACCTTCTTTCTTTTTTTAATCACATTTCTAAATTTACTGACCTAAAACATTTAATAATGAGATACAAAGGAATGATATTTTTGAAAAAGGCAAAGGATTTAATATTTAACATTAAAAGTCAAATGTTTTAATATTTGGTTGACCAAAAGTTTGTTTGTTTGTTTTTCCATAAGATGGCTCTAGAAGCACTTAGTTGTCTTTAACTTCATTCAAAATAATTTTGTTTGATTGTATTATGATAGCTGTCATATCAGCATACATTTAAAAACATAAAAAATAGTGAATTTTTGTGTACCCATTTTAATATTGAAGGTGAAAGAAAAGCAATATTTTTGGCATATCAAGCTTTATTATTTTAAGAAAGATAAAAACACAAGTGAAATTTTAAAAAATTGTCAGTGTATGGAGAAGGTGCTGTGACTGATTGAATATGTTGGAAGAGGTTTGTGAATTTTTGTGCTGGAGATTTATCACTGGACAATACTCCGCAGTGGGGTAGACCAGTTAATGTTGATAGGGGTCAAATTGAGACAGTAATTGAGAACAGTCAATGTTATACCAAGTAGGAGATAGCTGGTATACTAAAAATATCCAAATCAATAAAGTTATTGGTGAAAGTGAAAAAAGTGTAACTTTTATTTTATAGAAAAAAAACTAAACAAACTTTTTGGCTAACCCAACATTGTATGAAGAATTAAAATGTGTAACTGAAAGGATGTCACTAAAATAAAAATGCTTTCTTAGACTCTATAAGTCAAAACTACGTACAATATTTGCACCATTTTTATATAGTTTACCTGAGGAGTCAAAAGATTGGTGGTACTTTACGCTTGTAATTTAACACTTAATGGAGTTCATGAACTTGCAGAATTTGAAGTATAATATTAGGTTTACCAGATTTAGCAAATAAAATAAAAAAGCCAGTTTAAATTATACATTTAAGATATATTTATTGGGTGGCATTGGTTATTAATAGTACATAAATTTCAGGTGTATAGCTTTATAATATGGTGTGTATGCTGTATGGTGTACTCACCACCCAAATCTACTCTCCTTCCATTGTTACCAGAAATGGCACCTGGCCCCAAGCATGTCTGCACAGGGCTGGATGGCAGTGTGTGGGGGCTCTTCACTTTGTGCAGAAAAGGTCTCACAACACAAGCATAGGGGATTTTTGAAAGCATGCTTACTAAATGTGGGAACAGTGAATCAAAGAAGGGGTTGGAATGGTGGACGCAACAGGAAAGCCTAAGTGAGGCTGCCTTAGCTCTCTAGGAAGGTTATAGAAAAGGAAGGAACCTAGACAGGGCTGCTTTGGCTCAAAGGGAAGCCAGAAAAAAGGGGAGCCTTAGGGTAAGGTTCAGGGGGGTGCCTGGGACAGAGCTGCTGCTGCCATTGCTCCCTGGGTGCAAGACTCTTGGACTCCCTTAGAGTTTAGGAGATGTGTGCCCGTGGGGGAAGAAGGGGGTGAAGGGAAATGTGCAGGTGTCTCCTAGGAAGGAGCGTGTACTCTGGGACCTTCATTTTGAGAAGTTTTAAGGGCTGGGAGTTTAGGGGAGAATCTCAGCAAAATAGTCATTGGTTTTATGCTGATGTACCAAAATGAGATTCATACCCTTCACTTCATCTGCCTGTGGATATGGTTGGCATATGGCACTGGTTGGATATCTGCTATTTCCCTTAGTAAGGCGATTTAAGCTACATACCCTCTGGTTGGGAAGGGAAAGTGAAAACCTCATACTCTTAAGTATCCTTGGTTTAGGGAAGGTAGGATTTACTAGATGGGTGAAAACTACTGTTTAACTCTCTGTCTCAGTGTCCCTATTGTACTTGCCAAGGGATTTTCCTGCCTTCTCATTATCCTGCCTCACCATCTCCAAGTATTTTACCCTCTGTAAGCTCTTCTTCCTCCTCACCAACCCCTTCCTATCTGGTAACCACCATTCTCTTGTCTGTTTCTATGAAATTTTGTTGTTGTTGTTTACTTGTATAGGACATAACTATTTTGAAATATATATAAATATTATATAATATATAAAATATATAAAAGTATCTGCAAATATTTTATATATTTATTTATAAATATATTTATATATTATAAGTGTATCTTTATATATGTAATATATAAATATATAATATATATTTATTTTTTCAGATATGTGTATATATATTTTTGAAATCCAAATCTAATGGTGTGTTGTATATATTGAATTTTATTTGGAAATTTGAATTTTGATTTTGTTTCTTCTTTGCTTCAGAGGAAAGTGAATTAGATCAAAGAAGTAAACGGAAGCTTTCAAGATCACTGCAGTAGTTTTATTTCTCCAAATAAAGCACAGAAATATTAAATGGATCAAAATACAAAAATATTCCTGATATCTTGTCACATAGAATTTTAGAGTTTCAACAGTTGTGTGGACCATTAACCACATGCTTCAGGGATCTGGACAAGGTACCTTCGAGAAGAATAGACTTTTGGTTTTGGATTGTGTTCCTTGAAATCTGACAATCACAAAGAATTGAAACTTCTCCATCAGAAATAACCCTCTCCAGTTTTCTAATAGTGCTTAACCCACATTGCAATCATGTGTATATGGATGCGTGTATTTTCCTTTGTTTGCTTTCTGAATAGGTCACTTTTGCCTAATTAAATCAAACTATTCAACTATTTAAGAGGAGATTGGAATATAGGCAAGTCATAAACAGAAAGATTATATTCAGCTTCTGACATGCAAAACAAAGTTTGCATCAAGAAAATGAATAACCTTAAAACCCTACAAATCATGCTGTAAGTCAATCCCAAGGGACTCATCACAGACTTCTCCCTTAGTGTACTGAATGGTCCTTAAATAATTTGTGAGCTAGCCTAACTTGGTAGTAACCACAGGGAAGGGCATAGGATATGTATAGGAAGTTAACAGAAACCTTCCTTATTCTTCCCCAAGAAAGCATGAAAAGGAGGCTGGGAATGGAAAAAAAAAAAAAAAGAAGAAGAAGAAGAAGTCGGGCGTGGGTGTCAGTTTCCCTCTTACTAGCTTTGGTTCTGCGAGGAAAGGGGGTGGTTCTCAAACAAGGGAGGAATTACTAGGAGGAGAAGGGATCTCTTGCCAGCACTCCCTGCTTAAGGTTCCAGAAAATGTCCTAGGAAGACTCATGGGTCTAATGGTACTGATCTACCCTTAGTTCCTCCGTGGTATAAATCCAACAGGAAAGTCACTGACATTTCACCAGGAGACCACATGGTGTCGAGGTTCCCACAGCGTTATTAAAACTGGCATGGGGAAAAAGATTGGGATTAACCTTAGCCTTTACAAGGCATATTTTGCAGCCTTGTGTTTTCCTTTTATGATACGGATACATGATAAGGTATGGATAAGTAGCTATTAATCAGTCTTCGCAGAAATTTTCTTTGTTTTGGAGAGACTCTTCATGGTCTGCTTGCAACTGCAGTCAGGCAAGTTCCATGTTGGCAGCACGTAGCAGGCCCCCAACTTACGTGGGTTTGACTTTCGTTGATTTGTATAGTTCTCACGCTCTTCTCCTGTTAATATTCCCATACATTCACATAGAGTTTTGCAAGGAGTTCTCTTTCTGAGTAAGTAGAACAAGATTAGGGAGAGGAAGAGGTTAGGCAGAGAAAGTTCTCTGATCTCTTAGAAGGTTACATGTAAGCGTAGACTTTGGATTACCAATTTAGGGGCAAACATTAAAAAATGGACGATGTGACCTATCTTTTTTTAGGTGATATCAAGACAAATTGTTTTTACTCTGGTTGCACTAACCTTGCTGATGGTAGAAATATAGCTATGTGATTTAGTTGTGCTAAATTTTAGTCTTAGTTCAATTTTCACAGATATATTTGACAGGTTTGGGAGATATTGTACTCATTACAATTCAGATATCCTTTAAGTCAGGTAATACGATTTGCTATTTTGTGGTCTATAAAATTTAACAATTGAATGAATGATACAGTCAATGACATTATTAAAAGTATCTGCCTTGTATAGCTGTGTATCGAGACCTGACAAGCTGTATCAAAATTCTTCTTGGCTTTATAACCCCATGCCTCACATGTTCTTGGTTCTATGTGTAAAATTTCACTTAAATGCCTCATAGTGCACTTTTGAATATTCTATGTAATAAGGGGAAGTTGGATTTTGTATAAATTAGTCTAGAGGACAATTTATATCCATTTATGGGTGTATAATAGGCTAAAAATGGAAAATATAACTGAAATTTGAAAAATAATAGGGTTCTCTCAGGTAAAAACAAAAATAAATGCATTACATGGTTGCCTGGAAAGAAAGATTTTAAAAGCATACATTACACAGTTAAAAGGTAATTGAATATATTCTGAATACTTTAGACTCAACTATCCTGTGTGTGATTTTTTGTTTCTAACCATACTTTTTTGTATTTTTAACTATAAATTTTTGTAATATTTAATAAATATTTTAAGAAAGCAAACTATTTATACTATTACAAAAATTTTGTTCAATGTTTAATCATAAACTATTGTATTTTATATGTATATAGAAAATGCTTAATGTATAAGTTAATTCATCCATTCTCCACCTTAACTGAGCAAATATTTATCAGACATCTGTATTAGACACTATATGATGCACTTGATAATATCAGTGAATAAAACTGAAAAATGTTTCTGATCCTCATAGAAATTATATTCAAATGTATAGAAAAAAATAACAACTAACCCTGGCTGTGTAGCTCAGTGGATTGGGCGCGGGCCTGTGAACCAAACCAATGGATCGCGGTTCGATTCCCAGTCAGGGCACATGCCTGGGTTGCAGGCCAGGTCCCAGAAGGGGATGCATGAGAGGCAACCACACATTGATATTTCTCTCCCTCTATTCCTTCCGTTCCCCTCTAAAGATAAAATAAATTAAAAAATAATAATTAAAATAAGGGAAATGAATAAATGTATTAACAAATAATATGTGCCTAAGAAATAGAAAAGAGCAAAGCCACATGAGAATATAGGCAAATGCTGAGTGAGTGACACACCAATTTTATACAAGATGGTCAGGAAAGATATCATCAAGAAAGTGATACATAAGAAAATATTTTATTAATAGGGCAATTGGTCACAGCGTATGCTTGGGAAAGAAAGTTCTAGACAAAAGAAACAGACAATGCAATATCCCTTAAATAGCACTGTGCTTGCAGTGTGGCTAGAAGAGTGGAAGTTCTGTAGGGTAAAACCAGAAAAAAATTGATCAATTATATTATCAGAGGACATCTGAAGGATTTTAATTTTGACCCTGAAATAGAAGACATGACAGAATTTTGAACAGAGGAGTAATAAGGCATGACATATTTGAAAGAATCATCTGGCTGGTGGGGTTAGAGAAATGTACCCGGTGTGAGGGCAATGAGAGAAGCAGGGAAACCGGTTAAAATTCTGCTGCAGTAATCCAGATGAGAAAACAAATATGAAAGAAATTATTTTGAATGGTTTCAGATCAAGAGGAAAAAAGCTTAATTATTGAATCATAGGATAAAAACTTTCAGCAAAATAAACTGTATCATTGATGAGATTGAAAAGGGCATATCTGGTAAAAATTTGACATATATATTGACAGCACATAATAATTATGCAAAGTATGCATATTTAAAAGTGTGAGGCATGTAACTCACAATTTAAAATATCTATGAAGGCAATAAATACTTTTAAACTTAGTGATTTTAAATTTTTAAATATTTTTAAAGTAGCATATAATAAAATTGAATTTTGTGTGTTTTGCAAATCTATGAATCTCAGCGCACGTACAGGTTTCGATAATCAGCAGTTAGTCAGGATACAGCATAGTTCCATCACAGGCACCTCCTCTGAGCGCCCCCTTTGACAGTCACACTCTGCTCTGTCCCAGTCCCTGGCAGCCATCAACTGATTACTGTCATGTAATCTGTCTTTTTGAGAATATCATATAAAAGAATTATACATTAATAAGCTTTTGAGAATTGTTTTATTCATCTTGCATAATATCTTTGGAATCCATACAAGTATTTCATGTAGTCATAATTCATACCTTTATATTGCTGAGCAGTATCCAGTTATGCAGATGTACAAAACTTCCTGTACATACCCACTCGTTTAAGGACATTTGAGTTGTTTCATTTTTGATAATTAAGGATAAAGCTGTTATAAACATTTATGCATAAAGTTTACATTTCATTCTTTAGGGTAATAAGATACCATTCTCCTATCAGAAATACTGAAGAGTAGCATTGTTAGGTCATATGGCAAGTGTGTGTTTAGCTTTATGAGGAAATGCCAAACTGTGCACCAGAGTGAGTATGCTGTATCTCCTCTTCCCGCCAGTGGTGTATGACCCCTTGGTACTTGGCATTTTCACTAACACTGGTGTTGTTAGTTTCCTTTGCTTTTGCTTTATTTATTTTTTTATTTGAAAAACAAAGCATAGGTTTTTATTTGAGATATAAGTGTTGTAATTTCACCTCTCATTCTCTTCTTATAATATATATGTGATTAAAATTAAACATATACTGGAGTATATATAAATAATAAAATGATTGTTCTCTTTAGGGAAATGTAATTGGTTCATTCAGCCAGCTGTAGGAAATCTGTATAAAGATGGAAATGTATAAAAATAAATTTAGTCATCGATCTGTCCATGTTCTCCCTATCTTCCAGCCATTTTTTACATATATCTTTATCTAGCATTCAGTTGAATGGTTTATCATTTTTTACATTAAATTTATTGGGATGACATTAGTTAATATAACCATAAAAGTTTCAAATGTAAAACTCTAGAACACATCATCTGCATACTGCATTGTGTACTCACCAACCAAAATCTCTTTCTGACACCATTTATCCTTCCTTTGCTCTCTTTTACTTCCTTCCACCCCCCTTTCCCTCTGGTAATCATCATGCTGTTATCCATGTCTTATTTATTTTTCACCCAGCTTCATAACCCCCCTCCCCTCTGACAGATGTCAGTCTGTTCTATATATCTATCAGTCTGTTACTATTTTGTTTGTTAATTTACCTTGTTCTTTAGATTTCACATATACATGAAATAATATAGTATTTTTCTTTCTCTGACCAGTTTAATTCACTTTGCATAATACTGTAGGTCCATCCATGTGGTTGCAAATGGTAAGATTTTTTTAACAACTAAGTAGTATTCCATTGTGTAAATGTACTGTGGCTTTTTATCCACTCATCTACTGATGGGCACTTGGGCTCCTTCCAAATCTTGGCTATTTTAAATAGTGCTGCAATAAACATAGGGGTGCATATATTATTTCAAGTTAGTGTTTTGAATTCCTTTGAATATATTCCCAGAAGTGCAATCCTCTGGGTCAGAAGGCAGTTCCATTTTTATTTTTTAAAGGAAATTCCATACAGTTTTCTGCAATGGCTGCACCAATCTGCATTACCACAGTGAACATGGGTTGCCTTTTCTCCATACCCTTCCAGTTGTTCCCACTGCAGGAGTAAGCTCAGCAGGGCAGAGCCACCTGGACTGGGGAAGGCAGACCAAAATGTGTCTGGTTGGGGTGGTGCCTGCAGGGCCTGCCAGAGGGCGACAAGTGCTTCACCTCTCCTTGCTCTGCAGCTGCATACCCCAGCAACCATTTGAATCCTGGACAAGAGTCTCTGAGCTTCTGTGCTCCAAAGGTCCCAGCTCTGAGCAGTACTCCCTTCCCCCATGGAACTGAGCTCAGTAGGCTAGGGCCACCAGGACTTGGGAGGAGGGCAGATCAAAACAGTCTCCTGTGGGAGTGGTGCTGGCCAAACCCTCAGGAGGTGAGCAAGATCCTGCATGTTGGCTCTTTAAAAGAACACCCGAGTTTTAGCATATATATAATATATTATTATTATATATGATATTATATATAATATATATCTCCAGCTTCTTAGCCACTGCACGTGGTGGATCTATGACCTCTGCATCTACGACCTTCTTACCAGTCTCCATGTAGCTTCTCTACTATAAATCCATGGTTATAATACTCCTGTTCAGCTGTCCTTCAGTTGGTTATTTAGCTCAGTTGCTTCTATAATTCAGCTCCAAATCCAGTTTAGCACCAGGAAAAGGTGAGTATAGCTTCCGCCTACTCTACAACCATATTGGAATCCTGTTAAGTTTTCTTTAATTTAAATTATTTTAGCCATTCTAAAATGGGTGTAGCAGTAGCTCATTGCTGTGCAAGATACTTTTTTAAATCACGTTTAAAATTGATTCAATACTCTTGAAACAAGCTGGTGTGGTTTCCAGGATTTCGGGCTAATCAAGGAAAAAGCCATAATCACTAGGTGGCACTAGCACACAGTGAGCTTAGTTTCAGTCAGATTGGCACTGGAAGTGGGGGGACCCCCTCATACTGGGAGACTTTTCAGAGACTGGAGGTCAGCGTAAACCACCCAGAATGCAAAAAGGGCAAAGAAACTTCAGGGCAGAGGAAATGGGAAGGAGGTTCATGTGTCTAGGTGACAGAAGCAGGAGTCTCCAGGTTAGGGAATTCCTAAGTACAGGTCTGGGTCTTTGGTGGTCCCAGTATGTATTGTACATGGCTAGCCTGTCGGGTGCAGTTTTGCTACATATGTAATACAGGCGGGCTCCAATATGCTGAAAAAACAATACTTAGAGGGGGTATATGTAAATCATTTGGATGTGTAAAAATTTGACTTTGGCACTGGTGGGCTTCTAAGTTTATGGTCCCACCTTGCTGTAAAGTAAACAGCAGGGGGGATAGGCCATCTCTGGTTAATTTATATGACAGAAGGAAATAGATCTGTCGAGGATGTTTGATTCAGACAATCATGAATTATGTAATAGTCTTCCTGTAGAAAAACATTTTATTAATGTTTGGAGAAACTAAATTTGGAAGATAAGAAAATGAAATACATCTTTTGGGTAATTTGTATCCCAATGTTTGATATAGAAACGAAATTTGACCTTCATGTGCAAAATGGTATTATAGATTGTTTAGGAACTTTCTTACCTAGAAGTAGAGCCAGGAGTTTGCTAAGAAATCAATATGTTCAAAGTCTATAGAAAGAATGCATTGTGTTAATGGAATAGTTTTTCAGTTTAGTAATATTGTTTAAGTCCATAGGAATCTGTGTGTGTGCAGCTAATTGATACATATTGCAAGTTAATTTTATATCTATGAGTCATTTGTAGTAATCCATTGATCTGTACAGGGCAAAATATCACTAGATAGAACCAGAACAGATTTTTGGATATTTGACTGAGGAAGGTCTGGGTACACTGAGACAAGCTTTTGTCTCTGGGTCAGTGTCAATAGGAGTAAAAGGAACTAATGAGTGGATCAAAAAAAAAAAAAAAAAAACCTATGGTACATTTACACAATGGAATACTATGCAGCAGAAAGAAATAAGGAGCTCCTACCCTTCTTAACAGCGTGGATGGAATTGGAGAGCATTATGCTAAGAGAAATAAGCCAGGTGGTAAAAGACAAATACCATATGATCTCACCTGTAGGTGGAATCTGATCAATGAAACAAACAGCAACCAAAATAAAATCAGACACATTGAAATTAAGAACAAACTGACAGTAACCAGAGGGGAGGAGGGAAGGGAATAATGGGGAGAGAAGAAGGGAAAGGGTCCTTATATCAAAGAACAGGTATAAAGCACCCATGGATATCCAAAGGGAAGTAGGATGATGGTGGGATGTGGGGGTAGATGCAACAGGGGAAAGTGATGGTGGGAAAATAGAGACAACTGTATTTGAACATTAATTTAAAAAATGGTAAAAAATAGCTAATTATTTATTTTAATGTTCTTCCCCTTATTATAACACTGAAATTATTTCTAACTGACCTGATGATTATGCACAAATGTCCAAGTCTCATGAGACAAAACATATATTTAATGACACAGTCATGGGCAGTTTTTCTTCCTTTCAGTAGAAAACAGAGAAAAATGATGATCCAGATGGAGACCTAGAAGGTCCTAATGTCTTTATAGTTTTAATGTCACATTTTCGTTTTGCATTTTTAAAATGTAAATATTTATATTATAGCAAGTATAAATTTATATTTGATACATAAAATGGACTGTGCCTTTTTATTTATTTACTTTGTGGTTTTACCTCCTTAGATGTAAATTTAGAAAAATGGGATTGTTTCAATAAGACATCATTTGGTGAGAATGGAGGAGTTTAGTGGATAGCATAACATGATCAATGGATATTTTAATGTCTCTCTCTCTCCTTGCCATTCCTTTTTTATTCTTGAGCAGTGTATTAATATGGGAGATAAAAATTATGTATATACAGTAGCCCTAGTTGTCCCCCTTATTCACAGTTTTGGTTTTCATGGTTTCGATTATCTGCAGTCAACTATGGTCTAAAATGTTCAATGAAAAATTCCAGACATAAACAATTAATGTTTTAAATTGCATGCAGTTCTGAGTGGCGTGATGAAATCTCTCATTCTCCCATTCCATCTAGTCCACATGTCACTCATCCCTTTGTTCAGTGTATAAACTACCCACTTCTTAGTCACCACCCATCCTGGTTATCAGATCAGTGATCGGAGAGAGCAAGAGAACATGTTCACATAACTTCCATTACAGTAGAAGATTATAATTTTTCTATTTTATATTAGTGTTGTTAATTTCTTACTAGGCCTAATTCATAAATTTTATCATAGGTATCACATATAGTAAAAAACATAATATACATAAGGTGCAGTATTATCTGTGGTTTCAGCCATCCATTGGGGTCCTTAGAGCACATGCCCCACAGATAAGGGAGACTACGTGCATACATATACATAAAAATGAAAAAGGCTTATACAAAGAAGGGAAGGAAATACAGCAGCAGCCCTTGAAATTTAAACCATTCGCTAAGAAATAATTTAAAGAAGAATTAACTGTAATACAGTGATCACACCCCAGGAATTAGAAATTATTTTCATACTGTCATTACCTCATAACTATACAGATATTTTCAACCATGTTACTTTCTTTAAATATTTGTTTATTTGTTCATTTTAACTAAGATCTAGCAGTAAAGATGTTTAAGATCTTTGGAATAATATTTCAGAGTCTTTTGTTCATTCATTAAATACCTATTTATTAAACATCTACTATGTATCAGGCACTTCTTGCTTACCACTTTTGAGAAAAAAAAAAGCCATAATTTTTTAATTTTATTATTCCTTTTATTATACTGGAAGATTTAAGATATCTCATTATCTTCATTATCTTAAACATTCTAATTTTCTTAATTTTATATCCTTAACAATGATATTAAAAGATATTATAGTTGCTTCTTTAGTCATTTTATTTCACATTTAAATTATTAAGGTCTCTATATTCAACCTGCTTACCTATGCAAAATAATGAACAGATAATGAGACTAATTATTTCAAATTAATGTCACTCACCTTTAATATCACTAGTAACATCAACTGCTTCATCTTTTCTAATAAGTGGAAATATTAATTGAATATCCCTGGTCTCTGTAACATATACACTCAACACATCTTCTCTCATTCTTTCATATACTGTTACAGATGGCTTTTCAAATTATAGATGTGTCTTGCTCAATTAATTTTAACAGAGTTCACTTAGCAGGAGTCATCAGCTATTGACAACTGTGTATATAATTCTATTGTAGCATAAAGTTTTTTCTGATTTTCTTAAAGAAAATATAAATACAATTTTGAAAACATATTCTCAAACATCAACACTATTAAAATTCTTTAATGAATTTTGGTCACATCATTTTGCAAGCACATTTTTCTTATTACACCAATTTGACTTAGCAAATGTCTCTATTGTTTCAGTTTTAATTTATATACATATTTAGGCAAATATAAGTAAGAATACCTTGTACGGTGCTATTTAATTTCAAAAGAGCCTTATAAATGGTTTTTAGCTTGAAATTTTGCAATTCCTTTTCAGTGCCTGGCAAAGTATTGTAGTTCTAGCATGCATTAAAAAATAATACTCTTTGTCTGCCCAAACTATTTTTCGAGTCATAGTAAGATACCTTTGTGTTTTGTGGACAAATATAAAAATGTTGTTTATACTGAATGCGCCCTAAATTCCAGTTTCTTAATGTATTACATGTACTTAATTGGGCTATACAAATCTTGAACTTAAAAACACTATCCCTATTTGTAAGCACTCTATTAACAAAACTATGCAACATCTTTTCAGCTTTGAGTGATAAATTGGAATTGGAAATTTGTCAAGGTTTGGAACCATTTGTGAGGGTGCATTATTCAGATCAGTATGAATTATTTATTTTTAGGGATTCTTACTGTTTCATCTTCACTTGCCAGCCAGGATTCCTTGAGTTTTTGCTGGTGAGCAAGTAGGACACAGGTGAGAGTAAAGGATAAATTGAGACCTAAGATTGAAAAAAATAATCTGTGGTCTGTGCCCTTGGGCAAGTCACGGGTTGGTGGAGAAAGATAAAGGATGTGTTTAAACAAATTACAGTGGAAAGATATGCAGTGTAAAGGTATAGAAGCTCATGGGTTCAATGATAAGTATTCATTAAAGTGTTTTATGCATGATCAGATTTGAATTTCAGAACAATATATTAATCAACTTGGGGAAAAGGATAATCTGAAGTTTGAAAGGTTGCAGTAAACCTGGCTATTAAAATCCAAAGAGGCAAGCCTGAACTAAGTGTTGCCAATGGAAAAGAAACAATGGTAAAGGTACATGTCATGAATTGACATGATTTGCTGTATAGCTGGTATTGGCAGGTGAAGGGTGCAAGAGGGTAAAGAAGCTGGATTGCTTCTCAGTTCCCTGCTGAGATGATTAGGTAGATGACACAGGTTTGAGGGTAAAATGAAATGATGAGCTCACTTTGTACTGGCTGAGTTTGAGACACTGTGAGCCAATCATACAGATGAATTGATTGCTATTTGAGAATTTTTCCAAGATTGTGCAATCCTAGCTAGGGTGAGAAATATCTATGTTTAAATTTGATTAAGGTGAAAATATTCATTTTCTGGAATGACTTTCATCTTGGTTCACTGACATTGTAACACACTGGAGTAAGTTTGAATTTGTTTTTATTAATCAGAATATGATGTTATACCAAAGTAACAAATAAAACATACAATAGCAGTGACTTAGAACAACAAAGATTTACTTCTTACTTGTACAAGTATATTTTCAAGTTTAGCTGCCATTCTAGAGCAAAGCATAGACCAGACTTATGTTCTCACTCTACCAGCTTTGCTGTTATGTGGAAAGAGAGCCCTAGGAAGACTTTGACTGGCAATTAATTACCCTATTTGCATGATTTCTGTGGCTAAAACCAATCACAAGGCCATACCTAACCTCAAGGAGTTATAGAGGTTTCATATCTATCCTCAGGGGCTCAGAAAGAGAACCAGAAATATGAGCAAACAGTACTAATATCTTCAATAGTTCTGAAGTCAGAAATACTTGTTTCAAAATCAGCTGTACCTAAGTTTCTTTATTCATAAAATGTTATTTTAATATTTGAGGATGAATGCAAAATTGTGTATAAACTTACTGGTTAGTTGTTATAAGTGGTGCAATTAGTGGGTGTAGTTTGCTTGAGTATTTAAATGTATACTATGTATGCATATGGGCTTTAAACATTGACTCATCCCTGAACACCAAATGTTTTTGAAAATTTGTTCTTTGCATTTTTAGTTTATATCATTGCAGATTGTGCTTATACTATGTAATTGGAAAAATGTGAATGAGCAAGCTATTAATCCCAGTTTGCATACCCATAAAGATTTCCTGGGCTTTGTAGCTTAATTTATTTTGAAGGCCTTGTAGATCTTGTACATGATTTGACACACTTCGAATTCTTCTTTAAAAGAAGATCTATTCTGAATTGCCCGTCATCAGACTGATTGCTTGTTAGAGTTTGTTCATGTTTCAATGGATGGTTGTTCATTTTTGGACCTAATAGATTTAGATCTTCTGTGATTACTGATATGGGGTCAGGTACATTATATATTCAAGTACAATTTATTGCATGGGCATGTGTAAGACCAGTGTCTTACGGTATCTTAGAACAGGAATGATATTGGCTAACATGTAATTCCCTTAGGAAAGAACAATGGCACCTAGGGCTCCTGACAGCAACACCTGTCTTAGAGATGATTGGGGGGTTATGCCCATTGACTCTACCAGTAGTCTGCACATCTTCCAGATGACATTTTGATTGAAGACAGATGTCAGTTTCAATTATATAGTAACGTTTAAATTAGGAATAAAAGTTGAACATGTCCAGTGAATTCTAATTACATATTATTATCTTGAGTGAGGTAATACATTATAAGATGTAATGTAATTAATCTTGCCTCAGTGGCTTATATAAACATGTCTGATATACACTAAGAAGCTTAATTATTTCCCGCAGATTAATCTGGTTTACTATTAGCTTATCTCATTTAATTTTGAAAAGTTCAATTTAGTAAAACATCAACTTTTTAGGTTTTTGTTTCCGTTTTTTAAAATGATTTCTATGTTATTGTACTCAGATTGTTTTCTATCAAAAGGATAAAAATACTTTTTAAATTTTAGAATTTGATTTCTTAGTTTTATTACTGACAAGGTTTATCACACTCTGTTTAGTTATTTGTTTACTTATTTGTTAAGAAGAGTTAATTTTACACTACTAGGTATCAGACATTGTTATAAACATATGATATTTAGATAAATTACTATTATTAAATTTTATTAAAGATGGCATATGTATTGAAAATTCAGACTAGTAAGCTTCTCTAACGTTCTGTGAATCGTTTAAAAAAATTTAATTGTATGTTTTTTATTACCATTTATTTTCCTCTAAACATTTAAATAGGTAAAATAGTAAGATTCTTTTAAATGTATTATGAATAATTTATTGATACCATACCCATAAGTAAATTTTAAAATAATATGAAATTAATTTGAAATTATTACTCTGTATAAAGGTAAAATATGCATTTAAATTAAAAGGAAGAAAAGGTAGAACTCTTTACCTACAGTTAAGAAGTAATTCTAATTATAAGAACTTTCTCACTGTGGAGGCAGCAATGGGAAAACTCACAACAGGGTTAACATTCAAATGACAATATGTTAACTAACAATATAGTTTATTTTATATGAACAAACTCAACTTAATGACAAAAGTAGGATTTTTGAGGTTAAACTTTAACAAAATCATATTCCTCTAACTCTAACTATCAATGATAAATTATTATCCACACATTTATTTATTATTTGTATTTAAAGAAGAATCGTTAGGTATTGCTGAAGAGGTATCAGAGATATTATACCAGGCTGACAATTCATGCATTTTAGTGGAAGTAATAAATTTATTCAATGAATAAATTACATAAATTTATTTAATTAAAATATGGTTAAAACATAGTCAAAATGTGTGTGGTATACATAAAATTATTCTCTTATTTACCTTTATGTTTAAATTGTGCTGCTAATAAACACCATAAATATATTTTTATTATCTTTCTCTATTTTGTGCCAGAATTAAAGACCCTATTACTCCTAATATAGAGTTGATTATAGTAATTATATGGAAGTGTTTTTTAAGTTAATGTAGAAAATACACATGAAAAGTAAAGAATGAATAATAGCAATTTAGTTGTTATAAGGTATTAAAACTAGTAGTTGTAAGAACTTCAAAGAAGAAAAAAAGCAAAATATTTTAAAACATTGTCAACAAAACCAGGTATGTACAAAAGTATCTGACCCATAGGCAAAAGCTAAAATATATTTTTTAAATGAGAAGTACCAAAGAATTATGAATTTTGAGTATACCAAAAACTTCCATTCCAATGATAAGCTAAGAAGTCAGGTTTTTTAACAACATTCATCAGCAAAAATCCAGAGGTTTGAAATATTCTTAGTTGTTGGATGTGGAGCTGCATCACCCAAGTCACCCAAGGAGGGACCCAGCTACCAGGTGGCAGTTCCGATGACTAGCAGGCCCAGCAGGCAGCCACTCAGAGAGTGTTTCAGCTGAAAGAGTTAATAAACATCACACCATTTCACCAAGTAGTGCATATCCAATGCTCTCAAATGAAAGGAGGACAAAGGCCTGGCCATTTCCATTCCAAGAAGGACCACTCCGATCAGCCATTTTCAGCTCCGGAAACCCCTGGGTCAGCAGAGGCTCTGGTCGCTTTATGGAGCTCTGCTTCTACCTCTGTCTGGGATACTTTCCTCTCTCCCCCCTTCCACACACAAAACTGCCTCAACAGCTCATCCCCAGAGAAGCCTATAATGTCTTATCAGTACAATTTAACTGGAAAAAAATAATGGCACATAAAATCAGGCACCCTATGAATGGTCATTTCTTCCCCCAGGCCTAGGATTTTTATTATATTTATTCATATTTGATATTCTGTAAGAAACTATGGAGCACAGGTATAGCAGAATCTAGAGTGAATATTTTAAATCTATGATGAGTGATACCTTAAAGGAGCTAATACGCCAAGATTCTGAAGACAATAATCACACACACCAGAAACCAATAAAAGCCTGGTTTGTTTTCAAACTATGTAAGAATGGAAGAATTAGACATGCACTGTGAAAATAAAATAACTGTAAAATTTAGACACATACCCTGTTTTTTTCACACTTTCTTTAAAAGACAGTAGAGCCCTTAGCATCTTGTATTTTACACATTAAACTATTTTGAAATCTGCCTATGATCACAGAATTTTGTGATGTGCTAAAGTACTTATAATGTTCAGCTTTTAAAATTCAATTAGCAAGTGCTAATTAGCATCTAAAATGAGGAAGAGGTTCCAGAAAGGGTGTAAGAAAAACAAGAAAGAGAGAGGCATAAGTAAAGAAAGAAAATCACTTCAAAGCAGAAGAGGGAAGAATGGAGGACGAGGTGGGAGAAGAGAAGACCAAAGAAAGAAACAAAATATTTTGAGGAAAATAAAGAAAAGAAATACACACAATTCATTCTTTGGAAGGCTTATTTTTCATGTCTTTGCTCTCGAACAAGATTCTGCAAATGTTTTCTGTTTATTTGATTGAATTTTGTGTTTCTTGTTATTTTATGACACAGTTGAATCTAAACAAAGACTGAAATTCAATTAACTATCCTTTTTACTGTTTTCAATGGTTAAGGAGTACAGGCAACAATGTATATCAACTTTACTTTTAGTTATGTTCTTCCTTTGTTTTATTTTTATTATTATTACTATTACCATTATTTTGTTGTGGTAGAATAGCAATTCCATTAGGGACAGTCTAAGGTAAGGCACCATCCCTGATACCAATCTCCCTCACTCTTTCTTCATTTCCTTTTTCTATTTCATTTTCTTCCATTACCATTGATCCCCCTTTCTTCCTTCCCCCAATGCAATCACCACGCTGTTGCCCATTGCTTTGTTTTAAATTGCACCCATTCCGATACGATTGTAGACAGTTAAGAAAGTGGTTAACCACTCAATACATTTTTATGGTCATGAAATTGCAGAAAAATCCTGTAAGAAATTATTTTATTTTATGAGTTGATAACTGAAAGTTTTTCAATTAAAAACTACTTTTCATTCCCCATATGCACCCAATAGGCTAAAGTTGTATAATTGGCTATCTAAGCTGTAGGCAGCTGGAGACAATTCTCAAATTCCTTATAGAAAGAAAGCCAAAATAACAAGAGGAAAACAATACGTCATTGAGAACATCACCAAAGCCATGCTTTAGTGAAGAAAAACAACAGAAGTCTCATAAGGCAAAGTGGAGCAGATGGTCCCAAG
>PVKU01012683.1:14121-33824 GCA_004027475.1 Anoura caudifer | reverse complement strand
ATTTGGGACGTTTAGTTCATTTACATACAATGAAAATAAAAACAGTGATACAATTAAGAATATAATTATAAATAAAAAACCCAGTTATTAATCTTCAATTAATTAAAACCGCATGGTATTATCACAAATGTAAACAAATGTACCAATGCGACAAGACAGAAAAATCTAGGGACAGGCCACAAATCTTATGGGAATTAATATATGATAAAGGTAGCATCATAAATCAATGGCGGGGGTGGGGGAAGGTTAAGATAGATTTTTTCACTAGGTAGTGAAACTATGCAAAGTACCAAATATAAAAAGTGAAACCACAGAAAAACAACAATGCACCAAACATACTACAGTGTCAATTTAAGCTTCTCCAGTTTAACGTTCTCTCTGGAGATAGTAGGATTTTTCTGAATTTTTTCATTCCAGTAAGGTGCACCACAGCGCTAGCAAATCAGTCTCAAAACCCATCCTTGACTGGTGAAAATTCATAAACACACACAACCAAACAGAAACCAAACAAACACACACACACACACACACAAAAATAAAGTAGGCTTAACTGATTTTCTTTTTAAAAATTTATGTATGTATGTATGTATGTACGTATGTATTTATTTATTTATTGTTGTTCAGTTACAGTTGTCCCGCCTTTTTCCCCATTGCTCACCCCTACCCCATCCCCGCCATCCCACAGTCAATCCTCCCCCATTGTCTATGCCCATGATTCCTCTATTTGTGTTCTTTTGCTTGCCCCTTTCCCTTCTTTCCCCCATTATTCTCCTTCCCCCTTCCCTATGGTCACTGTCAGTTTGTTCTTTATTTCCAAGTTTCTGTTTCTATTTTGCTGATTTGTTTGTTTTGCTGATTAGGTCCCACTTGTAAGTGAAATCATATGGTATTTGTCTTTCACCACCTAGCTTATTCCACTTAGCATAATGCTCTCCGGTTCCATTCATGATGTCAGGAAGGGTAGGAGATTCCCTCTTTCTTCCCGTGGTGTAGTATTCCACTGTGTAAATGTACCACAGGTTTTTTGTTTTGTTTTGTTTTTAATTTATTTTAATTGTTGTTCTTGCACAGTTTTCTGTCTTTTACTCCCATCCCAGCCCACTGCCCCAGCCCTCCCCAGATCCTCTATTTTTATATATTGCTATCAAAGTGCTTTTCTCCTATGATCCTCCTGAAACCTCTTGGTCTTCCAAGGACCTACATCCAAGAATACCCTAGCCAACAAAGCTATCATTTAGAATGGAAGGGCAGATAAAGTGCTTCCCCAATAAGGTCAAGTTAAAGGTGTTCATCATCACCAAGCCCTTATCATATGAAATGTTAAAGGGACTTATCTAAGAAAAAGATGACAAGAATATGAACAGTAAAATGACAAAAAATTCACAACTATCAACAATTGAACCAAAGAAACAAAAACAAAAACAAACTAAGCTAACAACTAAAACAGGAATAGAATCACAGAAATGGAGATCACATGGAGGGTTATCAGCAGGGAAGGGGAGAAGGGAGAATGGGAGAAATGGTACAGGGAATAAGAAGCATAAATGATAGGTAGAAAATAGACAGGAGGTTAAGAATAATATAGGAAATGGAGATGAACTAAGGTGGGGGAATGCTAGTGTGATGGGGGTGCATGACGGAAGGGTATAAAGGAGAGAAAAAGATGGGACAACTGTAATAGTGTAATCAATAAAATATACTTAAAAATAAAATTAAAAGATGTGATATTTTGGGGTCAGATAGATCTGGATTCAATGTAAACTTTGACACTGATTATTCCTTTGTCCTGTTCTATAATCCTGATAATACCTATGATGAGTAAATAATACTTTACTTATGAATAGATAACTCTAATTGACAGTAAATACCTATGCATATGTTACTGTATTTTGCTGTGTCAATGCTCACTTTTTTACTCAAATTTCTGAGGGAAAAATAAGCATGCACATTATACATGGGTATAATGATTATATAACATGGGTATAAATAATCCTGTGTATAATGCACACAAAATGTGGTTATGCATTATACATAGAAGTGCATTATACATGGCAAAATATGGCAATTCTTTTCTTTACCTCACTCTCTGGGAAAAGGAGGGAATTTAATAATTTCCTATGTTATAATTACTGGCAAACTAATGGAGGATTCTGCATAACTGATATCCTACCTTAAATTGCAAAAAATACTAAAGGTAGAAAGAATCATAAAGTCATCGATGCATGAAGCAGGTATAACCATCTCATTCACAGACAAGGAAACTGAGGGGTAGAAATTCAGAGTAATTTGAATAAACTTGTATAGCTAATAAATAGCAGATACAGCATTTGAACACAGGTTTTTCACAGTCCAAATTGTTGAGGGTAATATAAAGGATGATAATTAGAGAAACTAGGAATGCATGGTGTAGGGGGAAAAATAGTTCCTATGACAACAGTTGAATATTTATATAGGTTGGGGTATAGGTAAGAACTGAAACTGGAGAGGTAAACTAAAGCTATAAGGAGGCTTGTATGACATGCTAAAAATAATAGTTTCATTCTGAAGATGAGGGTGATTGTAAGGATTTTCAGCATGGCAGTGACAGATTATAAGATGTGTATTTAGGAAGAACTCTGGAGAAGCTAAGGCGATTGTACTGCAATGAGGAGTATGTGAAAGTCTACAGTGCGACTGAAGGCGGGGAGACCAATTAGGAGACTTTAGCAATAATCCTGGAGGGGTTTAAGTCAACACCCACATCTCCACAGGGGTGATTTGTTGAAACCCTTACAACAGATGGGATCTTTAAGAGATCGTACACCAGGAGGAGAGAAGAGTGCTAACCATGGAAACCCCCAGGATAAGTAAAGTTTAAAAGGGCTTAAAAAACTAATACAAAAAAAAAAATCTGCATTTGGACATGCAGGGGGAACAAGGGAATTCATTGTTATGAAAGGCAAGATGACACGAAGCTTCAAGAGCAACATTCCATTTACACAAGCATCGAAGAAAACTTGAAGAACATTTGATTTCCTCAAGAATCTCTCTAGACCAGGAGCTGGTCCAAGTCTGAGATTGTTTGACTCTTGTAATTCCTCCTACCAATGGCCCTGGTTCCTCCAGATTCTCCATCTGCAGAATCACAGTGCCTGAGATCTGAATGGGACCCTGGAGACCTGAGAGAAAAGCCTAGGAGTCTCTGCTTAAGGGAGTTAGTTCTTCCCACCTCTGATGCAGCTATACATAGGGTGAGCTCTGTTCTCACTGGCTTCAATCCTCACTTTCCTCCACCCCTGGGGTTGCAGACAAACAGTTTATTAATGAGCAGTCACAGACTATGACCTCATTAAAAAGTTGTTAATGAGGCGTACTGCTGTTCAGGGAGCAGAGCTGACTGAGGCTCCCAGTGGCCTACCCTGAGGCCTGGAGGGAGAGTTTAGGTGAATAGACAGAACCGGATCTGGGGCAAGGACAAATTAACTCAGGCTGCAGAGCCATACCTCCGAATGAACTCATCTTGGCAATCAGGCCAGCTTTGAAGCTCAAGTCCCCAGGCTTACAGGAGTGGGTGTAGTCTGTAGCACCAGCAATTTTCCTCTGAGCTCTCAGCTCAGTTTAATGCCTGCTGTGCCAATCCCCTTTGTTAGAAGACTTCAAATTCTGAGATTAAGATGTAATTTCCTGTTGCACTGAGTTTGTGGCTCATGAATAATTGTATGAACCTTTTGACTGGTCTCTATTCCACAGGCTTTGTCCCTTTACCCCCCATTCTTCACACACATGGCTGAGTGTTACTGCATGCTGAGGGGAGCAGAGTTTGTCACCCCAAAATATATCTTTTGGAACATCGATTATTTTAAGATGGTTATTTTTAAGAAACAATAGACTAAGAACCTTTGATGTCCCCCCCAACTGCCTAAAAGAATTTAGATAGGGGGCCTGCTCCAGGAAGGGAGCTATTATCATAAATAACTATAGATTAATATGAACTAAATGATAGAGAGGAAGGAATCTAGCAAGTCCCATTTGATCAAATCCTGTCTGTATTCATTTGTTAAAGATGGCCAGCAAACATTTACTCAGCAAACATTTGTTTTTCTATCTCCATGTGAATTGTCTTTATGCCATTTGAAGTTCCAAACCACACCCCCTTTTCCTCAGCTAAGACGGAATATAAACCTTACCTGCCCTACCTGTCTTAGAGTCTCAGATTCTTATGGAATCTCTGTATGTACATACATAAAAAAAATTGGATGTTCCCCCCATTAATCTGTCTCATGTTAATCTATTAGTCCAGCCAGAAGGTAGAAGAAAAATTAATATTCTTCCCCTTATAACCTTTTAATAGAAATAGTTCACACAATAACATTCAAGTCCTTAGCCTAGAAGGCCCTTGACTATTTGACCCCCACTTATCTTTCTGTTCTTGTCTTCTCCAGACTTCTCTCTCATGTTACCATTTTTAGCATTATTACCATTACTATCATCATCATCATTATTAACATTTTTATAGTGCTTCTTTTATATATGGTAGTGTCTTACATATATTAATTCATTTAAACCTCACATCGACACAGTGGAATAGGTGCTGTGATTATCTCCACTTTATAGATGACACTGAGTCAAGATGTAGTAAAACTTTTCCAATATCTTAGAGCTACTCGGAAAGATGGATCCAGAGTTACAATGTAGGTATTTTTAGCTTCAGAGTTTATGCTCTTAGAAATTATGGAGAATAAAGCTTTTGCACTTTTTGCATTACTACTTATTTGTCTTGGATGTCAATCTCATGTCCAATCTCTTAAACTTTGGCTCCCATTCCTTCTTACACTTATATGTATATGTACATAGAAGTACTTTATTACTACTTCCAATCCTTATACATATATTATCACCTATGGCCCTAAAGTTTTTCTGTCATATATATCTCCCCACTGGACTGAGAGTTCTTGTACATCACATGTGGAGTTGGGTTCAGTAAATACTTTTATGGTTTTACTGAATCTTTGTCTTCATTATGTTAGTTTAAACATACAAAATACCGTATTCTCTTTGAGAACTAGAAACCAAATTCTGGACCTCTCTCTTGCTGCTATGCCTCTACTGCTATACATGTTCATTCTTCTTATTTTCCCATCTCAGTTAAAGAAACCTCAATCAACATGGTTGCTTATGTCAGAAATATGATTGTAGTCTTTGACACTTTTCCAAAACTAAATAATCAGCTCTCATCTATCTGGTCTACTACCATTCTTATACTACATTTTTTCTCTTTATGTTCTTGCCATCTATAGTACATAATCTATGCAGTAGGCAGATTAATCTTTTTATTAAACACCCTTTGTTCAAACTGCTTCAGTGGTTGTCCATCACATTCAAATTAATATCTAAAACCTATAACATGGTCAAAAAGAAATTCTGAATGGTCTCCCTCTTCTTACCTACATAATTTTTACCTCTCTTGTCCTTATTCACAACATTTTAATCAAACAATTTTTTTCTGGTTTTGGTATCAGGGTAATACTGACCTCACAGATATTGTTGGGAATTGTTCCTTCCCCTTCCATTTTTTGGAAGAGTTTTTGAAAGAAAATATGATAGAATTGACCAGTGAGGTCATCTAGTTGAGGGCTTTGGTCTGTGGGAAGGTTTTTGATTATTCCAATTTTTTACTTGTTATAGTCTATTGAGATTTTCTATTTCTTTGTAGCCAGTTTTAGCCACAATTTTTTCCATGTAGGTTATCTAGTTTGTTGGCATGCAGTTATTCCTTAGAATCCTTTTTTGTTTTGGTAAGATCAGTTATTAGGACAACTCTTTCATTTCTAATTTCAGTGATTTGAGTCTTTTATCTTTTTTCTTGATCAGTCTGGCTAAATGTTTTTAAATTTTGTGGATGTTTTCCAAGAACCAACCTCTGATTACATTGGTTTTCTCTTTAATTACTCTATACTTAGTTTTTTCTATAAAATTTTAGTTATTTTTTGAAGTTATTTTTCCTTCTTTCTGTTCACTGTGTTTATTTTTCTCTTCTGTTTCTAATTTCTCAGGTGAAATATTAGGATAATTGCTTGAGATCTTTTTTCTTCCCAGTACAGTCAATTTTTACTTCTCTTGTCTTTGTTCTCATTCCAAGCAAATAGATCTTTGTTTGGTTTTGGTATCAGGGCTATACTGACCTCACAGAATGAGTTGGGAAGTATTCTTCTTTATATTTTTTTGGAAGGGTTTGAGAATACTTGGTATTAATTATTTTTTAAATATTTAGTAGAATTTCCCAGGGAAGCCATTTGGTCCTGGATTTTATTACTTGAGTTTCTTCTGATTAATAATCGGTCTATTCAGATTTTCCATTTCTTCATGACTCAGTCTTGGTAGACTCATGGTGATAGGAAGCCAGACTCTTGGGTAGCACGTTTTTTCATTTATTTTTATTTTTATTTTTTGGTAAGTAGCATTTTTTTAAAATGCAAATACAACTCTTTGAGGGGAAGACTAGGAGATGAGTGTTTTGTTCTGCTCCCTCTGCATTGCACCCTGCGGTGATAGCCAGTTGAGAATCTTTTCTTTGCTATCATCCTGTTGAGTTTGTGAATCAAAAGCCCATTGCCCACCAGAATCAGGCTATTGAGAGGTGTGTCCTCTCAGTCATAAAAGCTGGTGCACCAAACAAGTATTCAAGTTCCTTTATCAGAGACCCTGATGACCTGGGGTGGAGCAGAGAGAGCAGGCTAAAATGATACCCACTGGCCTCCCAGACCTCTGGAGAAGACTATAGTTGGCCCCTAGATATGTGTTTAAGTAGAAACCTGCCCCTAAGGCTGAAGCAATGAAAATAAGCTAATAGGCTTATTTTTTTATTTACAGAAAGACTGAGTGCCTTGGTCTGTTGCCTTGCTGCTGCACTCTGGGGTTGATGGGGAACTCAAGAGTTGGTAAAGTTTAATTTAAGGTAATAGGTAATAAGCCTAGTAGTTAATGCATGTAGAAGCTATTGTTTCAGGAACTGGAGGTACGGCCTACCCTGACCCCAGGAGACCACAAGAAATTGGTCTTTGTGCTCCAGAAGCACCAGAAGCAATAAAGGTGGTGTCTAAGCCATTGTGTTCCAGGGGGAGACAGTACGAAGTCCAGGACACAGATAAAGAAAATCACCAGTCAGTGAATGAAACAATGTTAAGGAAATTGCTGGACTGAGCTCTTATCTGATTAACCTCTTTCCTGAATTCCAAATCTCTTACCTATACTTTTTTCCCCCTTGAATTTCAAACCCCTTACCTACACTTTTCTCCTTATAAAAAGGGTTGGTTTAAAATGGAATTTAAGATGATCTGTTAGGGTACACAACCTGCTGTCTTCTCAGATCACTGGCCAGCTGAATAAAATACCCATAAAGATTCAATCCCTATCTCTGCTTATTGATTCTGGTAGAGATAGGCGGCATGAACATCAGCTTTTCTGCTTTCTAAGTAGTTAAGAACTATTTCTTTGTTTGTTATAGTCATGTGGGACCCACCAGCATAAACCTCACTGGCCACCAGGACTGGTGATCAAGAGGTGTCTCCTGGGTGGCAGCCACACAAGTTGCAGTGCCAGCTGAGTACATAAGCTCCTTTCTGGGAGATACCTGTCACCTTGAGCAAGGCAGAGGAAGAGCAAAAGGATGGTGACTGCCAACTTCTGTCTTCAAAGAGTATTTCAGCAGGTTCCTAGATGTGTGTCAAATTAGATGCCTGTCCCTCAGGCTGATGCTTTAAGATTAGCAAATTGGTCCATTCTATAGAAAGTCTGAGCACTTTACAGTAGGCTGCCTCTGTGCTGGGCCCTGGAGTGGGTCAGTATTCAGGGCAACTTTAAGAACTGTTTTTCTGATCCTATATCCTTGTAGGTCTTGTGGACACAAGTCCCATTGGCTTTCAAAGCTAGATGTTTTATTGGGGGGGGGGGTTGTCTCTCAGGTGCAGATCTTAAAATTGGAATGCCACATGCAGGGTTCAAACCCTTCACTCCCCAGGAAGAAGCTTCAGTTTGTTTTCTCCCAACTGTGGGTTGTCATGCCAGGAGTGGGTTTATGGTGAGATTGTGTCTCAGCCTCTCTCACTCACTTTGATGTGTGTGGTTTTTTCTTGTCTTTCCAATGTGTAGGAGTTGCTTACCTAGTTTTTAGGTTTCTTTCAGGGGAAATTTTTCATATGTAAGCTTTTCATAAGTAAGCTTTTTTCATAAGCTTTACATTTTTCATATGTAATATTTGTTGTGTCTATGGGAGAACATGAGTTCAGGACCTTCTCATATTGCCATCTTGAACTGGAATGCCCATGCTTCTCTTTCTTTAGATTCAATCGGAAGTATTGCTTATGGTCATTGATTGAAGAGCAGCATCTCTGTTATTTTTCTCTCTGAGCCATTTTGTCCAAATGAAAGAAATTTTGCAAACTTATTACAAAAGTATCCCTCATCTCTTGCTGGTGGAAATCATGTTCTTTCATGCAGTCCCAAGGAAAGCATTCTGAGAGCCCACACATGGGAGGTTGTGGCATGGTATGATTAGAAGCCTTTCTCCAGGTTCTCAATGTCTCACCTTGATGCAGGGTGCAACCAGGAGGGGAGCCCCAAAAATAGGGATTTGGAATGGGGCCCAGAACTCAGGGTGTCCAGGGAATACTAGAGGGACATATAAGATGTCTTCACCCCTTCCCCCACAGGTATGAGTTGGGGGAAGGGACACATGGAGCAGGGACATGCAGAGCTGCTAATCCATGGCATGGTCATTTAACATATCTATAGCCTTTGGCTGGTGGCTTAGATGTGTTAAATAGCTGTGGCCATGCTCTGAGCCAGGGGGATGGAAAGGACTTCCCCCAAGACATGACTGGGGGAGGAACCCCAAGTTACAGTGCCTGCGTGGGAGCTTGGAGAAGATTGGCTCCAGAAAATGGGGACACACCTGCCCAGACTCATAATGGCATCCCAATAAACTTGGAATATACGGGAATGTTGGCAGGTGTAACTGATTGTAGGAGGAGTCGGAAATGGGGGTACAGAAGAGATTTGGTGCAGAGATTTAAACGGGGACATGGCAGCCATTGAGAGAGAATCCACACTTTCACCAGAGTCAGGAACCCCACAGCCCTATGAGGGAAAATCACCATGTGGCTTTAGCAGAGGATTGCCACTTGGCTTTGCCCTAGTGGAGACCCTCTTGCAGCTTTGCCAGAGGGAGATCCATACGGTTTCACCAGAGTACAGACCCCTGCAGATTTGGAGAAGAGGGAGGGACTCTTGCCAGTAGGCCATGAGAAGGTGCCACATGGCTTTGGATTAATTAGAGATCTTGCCTGGACGACGACACAGCTGAACGGTGTCAAGAGCCTGGATCCTGGACATGTGCTTCTCTTCCTTGCAATTACGGTACTCTGAATGAGGGCAGAGGGAGATAGGAAGCACTGTGGGTGTCTGTGGGTATCCTAAAGGACTTTGATATTTTAATGAAGATGTTAAGTCACTACTTTAACTCTGTATAACATTAAATAAACATTTCCTTTCCTTTTCTCAAATCTCTGCCTTTGAGAGGCATCTTTCCATAAGGTGGTGGACAATAACAGAACTTCCGTTGCTCTGTAACAACCTCAGTATGTCCTGCCATGGAAAAAGCCTAATCTTGTCTTTATTAGGCCCAGAAATAAGGTCAATGTCCAGAGATTCTATACCATATTAAAACTTAGTCCTTTGGAGCTTAGTCCAGTTCCTGGCTGTGCTCTGGCCAGCTAGAGCTGGTGTATCCAGTAATGGGGCTTGGCTTGGAGCCTGCTTATAGTCTTTGCAGCTACTGACCACATTGCTGGTAGGGCCACATGGTTGCTATGGACAGAACATGCCAACAAATGGGGGCAAGCATGTGTTACTCTGTGAGAGAGAGCTCTTTGTTAGCTGGGATTATATTATCTCAGGCTTGAGAAGGACCAGGAGCTTTTTATTTTTTATTTTTTATCCTCACCTAAGGATATATGTTTACTGATATTAGAGAGAGGAAAGGGGAGAGAGGGAGAGAGACAGAGAGACAGGGAGAGAAACATTGATGTAGCCCTGACTGAAGATTGAATCCGCAACCTTTTTTGGTCTACTGTATGAAGGTCTAACCAACTGAAGCATCTGGCCAGGGTAGACCAGGATCTTTTTCAAAATAACCAAGCAAGTTCCCAAACTTTCACAGATTTGCACTGGTTCTGCCCTCTAACCAATCCATTTCCTAGATGGTTCAAGGTTCTGTGTCTCTTATCCAATCTCATCCCTAGGCCTGTATGGACACCATCTCGGCTCCAATTTGTGCACGTGCTTATCTCTCCCTGCTCCCCTCTGACAATCTGGTACCCAGAGGGAGGTCAGGCTGTTCCCTGGGGAGGTTCTTTCTCCCTATGTGGGGGAAGGGAGGAGTGTTATTCCCCTTGGTGTGTCAATGCTGCTATCCCCTGCAGTGTGTGAAGCTATAGCTTCCCAGTTAAGCAAGCTTATGCTCCCTAGTTGATTGTGCTTAATAATGTCTGACTTCCTTTGCTCCCTTCTTTTATCAACATCTAGCTTCCTACACTAACTCATCTAACTGTCAGTCAGGATAGTATAGATCACAATGCAGCAAAAAGCAGCACTAAAATCTCAGTGACTTTCATCTGCATTGGTTTATATTTTACCTCTGCTACATTTTACTGCAATGTTGCTCCATGTTTTCTTCACTGGAGGACACTGGCAGTTGGAGAAGCTGCTATCTCAAATGTTTTATGCCTAAGGAAGAATAGAGAGGTGGTTGTTGACTAAAAATTAATATCAAATAAATCTTTTATCACCAAAAGGGATTTATTGTGGAGGCAGGATGAAAGGGCTGTAACCCAGCACATGCAGGTGTGGCAAGCCATGTGCACACTCTGCCTGGCAAGCCAAGATGAAGAGATATTTAACCAAGGGAAGATAAAGTTAAGGGAAGAGGAAAGTAGAACTATAAAGCTTTATCATGAGCTTACCAATCTTCTTGTAGAGTTCTTGTTTAGTCTTGTGACTGCAGAAGAGACTTCCATAAGCCCCAGCTCCTCCCATAGACCCTCCAGACTGATTGTGTTTTATTAAAATTCCAGTTAGTCTTTTTTTTAAATTGATTTTTAGTTGAGAGAGAGAGAGAGAGAGAGAGAGAGAGAGAGACTGACCAAGGCTTTCTTGTTCCACTTATTTGTACATTCATTGGTTGATTCTGCCCTCATAGGAGATCCAACCCACAACTTTGATGTATGGGGATGATGGTTTAACCAACTGAAGTACCCAGCCAGGACCATTCCAGTTAGTCCTTATCATGTGAACCACAAGATAGCTGCTAAAGCTTCAATTCAGAGAGGACACATACTTCCACCCACATTTCATGGACCAAGGAAGTTATGTGACTAAACCTGAATTTATCAGGAAGAGATATAAAATTTTTTCACAGAGGAGAGGTACAGCAAGTCACGTGGTCAAATTAGACCTCAGCAGTGCAGGGATATATCATTGCTCTAGAGAAAAAAGAACTGTAAATGGTAACATAATATGTCCCGCTTTCTGTATTGTCACCTGGAAAGTTAAAATTTCTTAATTGAAAGAGGTATTTTTCAACAAATATCCCATTGTTTAGTATTCAGATAATACAGCTGCATAGCTAGACTGGCAGAAAATATATTCATTTGTAATAGATTCTTAAGGTTATTTCACTTGTCATAGTTTTTGTTATTGAAATTTATCAGTTATGGTTTTACAAAAAGGTAGAACTATTGTTACTTTGATGATATATTTATGCTACATTCTGTTGATAATAGGATGCCTTTTTGTTTTTTTAAAATTTTTAATTGAATTTATTGGGGTTACATTGGTTAACTAAATAAGTTTCAGGTGTACAATTCTATAGTACATTATCTGTATATTGTATTGTGTGTTCACCACCCATAGTCTAGTCTCCTCTTTTCACCATTTATTCACCCATTAGCCTCTTCTACTTGCCCCTGCTCCACTTCCCTCTGGTAATCACCATACTGGTATCTGTGTCTATGAATTTTTTCTTCAATCCCTTCACCTGTTTCACCCAGTTCTCCAACCCTCCCCCACCACAGATGTCAGTGTGTTCTCTGTATCCATGAGTCTGTCTCTCTTGAGTTTGTTTATTTTGTTCATTGATTCCACATATAAGATAAATCATATAGTACTTGTCTTTCTCTGATTGGCACATTTCACTGTGCAATACCCTCTAGGTCCATCCATGTGGTTGTAACCCAAAACACTGATTTGAAAGGACCTATGCACCCCTACGTTCATTGCAGCACAATTTACAATAGCCAAGATTTGGAATCAGCCTGAGTACCTATCAGGAGATGAGTGGAATATAAAGCTGTGGTACATTTACACGATGAATACTACTCAGTCATAAAAAAAAATAAGGAAATCTTACCTTTCTATTTTATTAAAGATTCCACCTATTTTTGAGAAATATATTTGATAATCCAATTTGTCTTTATTTTTCCGGTAAAGATTTCTTTTTTTTCAAACACTGATACTTTCATAAAATTTACTTTTAATGTCTGGAAATAAATATATTTTGGTATTTTATTTTTGAACTTATAACATAAAACAGCATGTATGTGGCAAAGGCACAAATTTAACGGAAGTTAATTTTTAAACTGACAAAATTTTATAACAATTACTACAATGTACTTAGGGAATCATTACATAGTGGCCTTTATGTCTGCAAAATTTACTCTGTGTATCACTGTTGGCATACATTTTTTATGCATATTCTATAAGTTTTACAACATGATATTATTTTTGCTATAAGAATTGACTGGCCACTTTTACTGACTATGTCCATAAGCACGACTAAACCCTGGAAAATAAATAAATACATACATGCATATATATATATACACTAAAAGGTAAAGGAAAGAATTTAACTAGGAACTAGAATCTTCAAATCATCATGGCCCAAGAGGTGAAATGATAATGATTTCCTTGGATTTGCTTTTGGCTTCATATATCTCAGACCTGGTGTTGAAGAAGCCAGAAATCTGAATATGTTAACCACAGACACAAACAAAAAAGCTCCAAGCAAAGTGTGTTCTCTTTTGCCAAATGACCAGAAGAATGGCAACCTAAGGAGACAGAATGGGCCATAATTGCTCTACTTCAGTCAAACCAAATTTTTAAAAGAGCAAAACTGTGGTCCTATCCCTACCCACATAGCAAAGACTGAGTGGGGAGTCTAGACTTCCACCCTCACCAGGCTGGTCAAAGAGCCAAGAATTTTATATTCTCTGGAAGGTGGTGAGCTCCGCTGCCACCAGGTGTCAGTAAAGAGCTTGGATTTCCCCCACCCAGTGGTAACAGGGTGCCCCTGCCTAGAAGAGTGTCAGGACATTCACCACCATCCAGCAGTAAGAAGCCACCCATTATGGTGTCAGTGGAGGCCACAAGATGAGCAGTAACTAACTCTTACTCCTCCCAGGAAGGTATCAGTGGAACAACAGGGAGCTGCAATTGATCCCTGCATAGCAGTAATGAGAAGCTCCACATTTGGTTGCCAATGGAGAGTGAATAATAAACCTAGCCTTCTTCTTGCACCTGGAAGTAACAAGGCTGTGTCCTTCCTATTCATATAGGAGAAATGTCAAAGAAATCCAGTTAAAGCAGAAGGTGTAAATAAGATCAAAATCTCATAGCAGAATATCCAGCATGTGCTGATCCCAACAGAAAATTACTCATCATACCAAGAAACAGGAATATCTCAAACTGAATGATAAAAAAAAAAACAAGAGATGCCATTACTGAGATTACAGAAGTGTCAGAATTATAGGTAAAGATTTTAAAGTAGACATCATAAAGAAAAATTATAAACACACTTAAAATGAAAGAGAAAGAAGGTCTCGGTAAAGAAACAGATCATATAAAGAAGATGCAAATGAAAATTTTGGAATCTAAAAACAAAATAAGGATGCAAAAATGTTGAGTGGATGGGGTCAACATCAGAATGGAGGGAAAGAGGAAAGAATACAGTGGGACTGTCACAAAAGATTTTAACATTCAAGTTATCAGAATCCAGTAAGGTGAAGAGCAAGATAATGGGGCTGAAAAAGTACTCAGAAAAGTAATCCCCAGATTTTGGGGCTGAAAATCCCCAAATTTGTCAAAAATCAGATCTATAGATTCAAGAGGCTGACTAAATCCTAAATAGGATGTCTAATGAAATGCACAAGAGATTTCAGAGGCAAATTTCTGAAAATTGAATATAAATTAAATGATTTTATTTATTTAATTTCAGAGAGAGAAGAAGGGTGGGAGAAAAAGGGAGAGAAACATCAGTGGTTGCCTCTCAAAAGTGCCCAGACTGGGGACCAAATCTGCAACACATGCATGTACCTGGACCCAGAATCTAACCAGTGACTTTTCACTTGTGGGATGATGTCCAACCAACTAAGTCACAGAGGTTAGGGCCAGCAGGCTACTTTTCAAGCACTAAAGAAAAATGGTCTACTCTAAATCTAGTAAAATATTCACCCAGTAAAAATATCTTTCAGGAATGAGGAAGAAATCTAACTATTCTCAGGTGAAGGGCAGTAAAGAGAATAAAAGAAGAGGATATACACTTAAAGAATGGCTATAGAAAGTCCTCTAAAATGAAAGGAAATGATAAAAGGTATTTGTAACAATAGGAAGGAAGGAAAAACACAGCAAACAAAAGCATGGGTAAATATAAAAGACTTTTCTTTTTTTCTTCCATTTTTCTTTTTTTAAGTGTGGATATAATTGACACACAACATTCTGTAATTTTAAAGTGTACAACATGTTGATTTAATACATTTATATATTGCAATGTGATTACCACCATGGGGTTAGCTAACACCTCCATTGCATAAATAAACAACAGTAATCAAGACTGTATTATTTATGGAGACATAGACACATCGATTAATTGACCAGAATAGAGACTCTAAAAAAACCCCCGTAGATATATGGTCACTGATTTTTGAAAAAAAAAAAAAGTGCAAAAGTAATTCAATGGAGGAAAGAAAGCATTTTCATTAAATAGTGCTGGAACACTTGAGCATCCATGGATGAAAAAAAAAATTAACCTTGACCCAAGTCTCACATCATATAAAAAAATCAACTCAAGATGAATCATGGTCTTACATGTAAAGTGCAAAACTATAGAACTTTGATAGAAAAACATAGGAGCAAATTTTTTGGAACTCTGACTAGACAAAAAAGTTCTTAGAATTCACACCCAAAAATCCATAGGAGAAAAAATTGATAAATTAAACTTCATCAAAATTGAAAACTTTTGCCTTATGGAAGGCTCAAGAGGATCAAAGGAGAAACTATAGACTGGGGTGACATATTTGTAAGCCATATAGAGCTAGGCTCTAGAATATATTAAAAAACTCTCAAAACACCAGTTAAAAAAACAATGATGAGGACTTCTGATCAAGATGGCAGAGTAAGCCTCATGGCTTGCCTCTTCACACAAACACATCAAAATTACAACTAAAATATAGAACAACCATCACTTGGAACCATCAGAAATCGAGCTGAATGGAAGTCTGACAACTACGGAAATAAAGAAATCACATCCATCAAGACTAGTAGGAGGGGCACAGATGCGGAACAGGCTGGTCTCACATCCACTTGTGGTGGATAAAAATTTGGGAGGGATATCCTGGGAATGAGGAGTCCCAGCCCCACACCAGGCCCACCAGCTCAGGGTTCCAGTGCAATAAGCCCCCACAGCTTCTGGCTGCAAAAACCTCCGGGGACTGAGTCCATGGAAGAAACTTCTGGAGCCCCAAGGAGTTCCTCTTAAAAAACCCACAGATGTACTAACCTATGCAGACTCACTCCCTTTGAGCTCCAGCACTGGGGTAGCAGCTTGAAAGACACCAGTGGCATACAGGGAGAAACTGAAGTGTCTGGCATCAAGGTGAGCAGAGGCCATTGTCCCTATTTTCAACCCTCCTCCCACAAAGCCACAAAGCTGGCCAGCTGGTGTCATATCTGAGACTCCATCAACCTGGTTAAAGCTGTTTGCCCTGCCTTGGAGATCCCCAGAGACTCCACCCCCACCCAACCTAAAGCTGCTTTAACATATGAATGGCTTGTCTTGGCTCCTGCTTCACAACTTCCTAATCTTCTCAAACAAGAAACAACTGGCCCCACTGAGCCCTAGGACCAGCACTAGCAGCAACCGGCCTAGATTCACAACATAGCTTCACCTGGGAATCTCCAAGCCCAGCACAAATAGCAGCCATCTCACATTGCTTTATAGCTCAGCCAGGGTGGCCCCTGGCAAACACAGGTCGGGGCTAACCATGCCCTGACCACCCAGGAAACCCTAGAGCCTGTGCACCCAATGGGCAGCTGCAGACTATGTCATATCACAACCACCCTGCCCCTACACAGATGATCCTCCACAAAGAGCAGAGGTTCGTGGTCAGTTGTCACAGCCAGTCCATGCAGCTGACTGGCCTAGAAAAATCCTTCCCCTTGACCTGCCAACAGCAATCAAGGCTCAACTACAAGAGGAGAGTGTACTCAGCCCACGCAAAGGGCACACCTTGAGTACCCAGATTGGTTGATAGGGGAGGCTGTGCTATACAGGACACCTACTACATTAGGCCACACTACCAAGACATAGAGTCAAAGCAGCTCTACCTAATACATAGAAACAAACACAGGGAGGCTGCCAAAATGAACAGAAAATGAAACATGGCCCAAATGAAAGAACAGATCAAAACTCTGGAAAAAGAACTAAATGAATGGAGATAAACAATCAGATGCAGAGTTCAAAACACTGGTTATAAGGATGCTCAAGGAACTTAGTGAGGACCTCAGCAGCATAATAAAGATGATCCAATCAGAAATGAAGGACACACTAATTGAAATAAAGAACAATTTACAGGGCAACAATAGTAGTGTGGATGAAGCTGAGAATCAAATCAATGATTTGCAACACAAGGAACCAAAAAACAACCAATCACAACAAGAAGAAAAAAGAGTACAAAAAATGAGAGTAGAATAAGCAGCCTCTGGGACAACTTCAAGAAGCCTATTGTTCACATCATAGGGGTGTCAGAAGGAGAAGAGAAAGAGCAAGAAATTGGGAATCTATTTGAAAAAATAATGAAAGAAAACTCTCCTAATTTGGTGAAGGAAATACACTTGCAAGTCCAGAAAGCACAGAGATTCCCAAACAAGATGGATACAAAGAGGCCCACTCCAAGACACATCATAATTAAAATGTCAAAGGTTAAAGACAAAGAGAGAACCTTAAAAGCAGCAAGAGAAGAGAAGCTAGTTACCTACAAAGGACTACCTATAAGACTGTCAGCTAATTTCTCAAAAGAAACTTTATAGGTTACAAGGGATTGGCAAGAAATATTCAAAGTCATGAAAAGCAGGAATCTTCATCCAGGATTGTTCTACCCAGCAAAGATATCATTTGGAATTGAAGGGCAGATAAAGAGCTTCCCAGACTAGGAAAAATTAAAGGAGTTCATCATCACCAAACCATTATTATATGAAACATTAAAGGGACTTATTTAAGGAGAAGAAGATCAAAACTATGAACAATAAAATGGCAAAAAATACATATCTATCAACAATTGAATCTAAAAAACGCTAAGCAAACAAGAAGAACAGAGACAAAATCACAGATATGGAGAGCATTTTGATGGTTGTCAGATGGGAGAGAGGTGTGGGGGAATGGGTGAAGAGGTGAGGAGATTAAGAAGTACAAATAGGTAGTTACAGAATAGCCATGGGATGTAACATACAGTACAGGAGATGGAGTAGCCAAAGAACTTACATGCATGACCCATGGACATGAACAATTGTGGGGGATTGCCTGAGGGAGTGGGGGATTTTGGGTGAAGTGGGGTAGAGGGGGAAAATTGGGACAACTGTAATAGGATAATCAATAAAATATAATTAAAACAACAACCCAAGTATAAAATGAGCAAAAACAGACATTTCATTGAAGCAATATACAGGAAGCAAATAATACTACATGAAAAGATGTTCAATTTCATAGCCATTAGCTAAATGCAAATTAAGCCACAATTAGATACCACTACACATCTACCAAAAAGTCTAAAATAAGAAATAGTGACAACACCAAAATGATGGCAAGGATATGAGAAACTATATCACATACATCTGTTGTGTTAGTAATGTAAAATGTTATATCCACTCATTTAAAAATTAAGCATGAAATTTACATATGACTTAGCAATTGCACTCCTGTGTATTTATCCCAGAGAAATGAAAACCCCTGTTCACATGAAAACCTGTTCACGAATGTTTTTGACAGCTTTATTCATAATAGCCTAAACTGGAAACAATTCAGATGTCCTGATTCAACTGTTGCATGTTTAAACAAACTGATGTACATCCATAGTGTGTCATACTATCCAGCAATATAAAAAAGAACTATTGATACACACAATACCCTGAATAAATCTCCAGAAAATTATGCCATGTGAAGAAAGCCAACTGCAAATGATTCCATTTGTATAGTATTTCTGAAATGACAAATTATAGAACTAAAGAACAGGTGGTAGTCACCATGGTTTAATGAAAGAACCAGGGCAGGATAGAAATGGCTCTGCCTACAAAAGGGCACAATGAGGATTCTGTGTCCTGCTGGTATCCAGTTTGTGATAATAGACCACAGTTGTGTGACACTGGAGGAAACCACAAAGGTACATGGGATTTTTCTGTAGTATTTCTTATAATTATCTAACAGCTTTTAGTTTAGTTCTCTTATTTTTTCATGAGCATAATCATGTATGCAAATAATATTTTTGCATCTATCTTTTCAATATTTATTATTCCTTTCTTTCATGTATTCACAAAAGCTGCCTAAGCAACATGGGATAGTTAGGATAGAGAATATTTTTGCCATCCTCTGTGTTAATAAGAAAATATCTACTTCCAGCCAAGATGGAGGTGTAGGTGGACACACTGTGCCTCCTCTCACAACCAAGATTAAGGACAACAAAAATATAGAACCAAAAGAAAATCCAGAACAGATAGAAAATTGAATTGTACGGAAGTCCGACAATGATTCACCCAGACCGGTAAGACTGGCGGAGTTGGTGGCCGGCAGAGAGGGTTCGCAGCAGGGAAAAGCAGTGGTCCCGGCCTCACAAGCGATGGTTAGCACACCCCAGGTGCACAGGTGGTGGTTACCAAGTGCAGGGAGGCAATGAGCAGACCAAGCGAGGTGTACAAGGTGGCTGACTTTGGTCACACATTCACGCACAGATAAGCCAGGCGAAAACCAGCAGCAGGACAGACTGTGTGGCGCAGGGCCCCAGAGCAGGAAATAAAGCCTAAGGGCACCGATTGAAAACACTTGTGGGGGTTGAGGTGCCAGGAGAGAATCTCAGCCTCACAGAAGAGTTCATTGGAGAGACCCACAGGGTTCTAGAGCATACACAAGCCCACCCACATGGAAAACAGCACCAGAGGGGCCCAATTTGCTTGGGGAAAGCAGTGGGGACTGGAATCCGAGAGAGAGCGGAGCAAGTGCCATTGTTCCCTCTTGGACCCTGCCCCCACATCCAGCATCACAACCCAGCGACTGGGTTGTCCCACCCTGGTGAACACCTAAGGCTCCACCCCTCACGCCATAACAGCCATGACCAAACCCCCCCCCCCCC
>PVKU01012683.1:0-14021 GCA_004027475.1 Anoura caudifer | reverse complement strand
AGATGAACAAATGAAGGCTACAATAAGTGAAATGAAGAAAACACACAGGGAACCAATAGTGATGGGAGGAAAACTGGGGCTCAAATCAGTGGAGTGGACCAGAAGGAAGAAAGAAACAACCAAACAAACAGAAAAGAATGAAGAAACAAGAATTCAAAAAAATGAGGAGAGGCTTAGGAACCTCCAGGATATCTTTAAACATCCCAACATCCGAATTATAGGGCTGCCAGAAGAGGAAGAGCAACAAGTGGAAAACTTATTTGAACAAATAATAAAGGAGAACTTCCCCAATCTGGCAAAGGAAATAGACTTCTAGGAAGTCCAGGAAGTTCAGAGAGTCTCAAAGAAGTTGGACCCAAGGAGAAACACACCAAGGCACATCATAATTCCATTAGCCAAGATTCAAATGAAGGAGAGAATTCTAGAAGCAGCAAGGGATAAGGGCACAGTCACCTACAAAGGAGTTCCCATCAGACTGTCAGCTGATTTCTCAAAAGAGGCCTTACGGGCAAGAAGGGGCTGGAAAGAGGTATTCCAAGTCATGAAAGGCAAGCACCTACATCCAAGATTGCTCTATTCAGCAAAGCTGTCATTTACAATGGAAGGGAAGATAAAGCACTTCTCAGATAAGGTCAAGTTAAAGGAGTTCATCATCACCAAGCCCTTATTTTATGAAATGTTAAAGGGACTTATCTAAGAAAAATAAGGTAAAAAATATGACAATAAAAGGACAGCAAACTCACAGATATTAACAACCACACCTAAAACAAAAGCAAACTAAGCAAACAGCTAGAACAGGAACAGAACCATAGAAATGGAGATCACATGGAGGGTTAGCAAGAGAGGAGTGCACTGGAGGAGGAGAGAGGGGAAAAGGTACAGAGAATAAGTAGCATAGACAGTGGGTAGAAAATAGACAGGGGTAGGGCAAGAATAGTGTGGGAAAAGTAGAAGCTAAAGAACTTATGACACATGGACATGAACTAAAGGGGGGGAATGTGGGTGGGAGGGGGTGTGCAGAGTAGAGGGGAATGATGGGGGAGAAATGGGACAACCGTAACAGCATAATCAATAAAATATAATTAAAAAAGAAAAAAGAAGAAAATATCTAGTATTTCCCCATTTTATATACATTTGATTTTAAGCAAATATTGATTCCACAAGTCTTTACCTGCAGTTCCAAAACCCAAGCAACTTTGGAAATTAATAATTTTTTCCTAAGTTTGGGGCTTAAACTCACTGGATGACAAAATCTGTTATGAATTGATTTGAGACTATTTATTGCTTTTATTTATTCCACATTGTAAAAATAATCATATGTTTTGCAGTGGAGACATTCACATGTTAGATTATAGAATTCTGCTTCCAAACTCTCTGGACATGTTAGGAAACCATGGTGCATGCAGTGGATCACCTTTCTAAAATCTAAAAATTCCAAGTGTCCCATGTGTTTTGGATAAAGGAATTTGGACCTGTATTTAATTAATTAATTAATTAACTTATTTATTTCAAGGATGTATTCCCTCTATCCTCAAGGGTATTTATCAAATGATTAAACAGTATGTATAGAAATGATTATGGCTCATTTATTTATTTTTTAAATATATTTTATTGATTATGCTGTTACAGTTGTCCCATTTCCCCCCCCTTTATTTCCCTCTGCCCTGATTATGGCTGACTTTATTTAGCCTATTGATGTGATCTGTTGACCACTAATAATCACCAAAAGCAAACTGACATCAACCTCAATAAATCTCAACTTCTGCAAACATTCCTTATTTAAACAGTACTACCATATCAACCAGTCAATGCTAATTCAACCAGCTGCTTGTTTTGGTAGTTTTTCAACTAACAGTATAGTATATCAGTAATATGTATGTCTATACATATATTATTTTATTCCATATTGGGTTTACTGCAGTGTCTTTGGTACATGATCTTACTCAAAAGTAGGTTTTTATTTTAAGGCCTTTGCAGATATCATTTTTAGCTCTATCTCTCCTTATTGCTGCATCATTTCCTCTGGCTTGGTTACTTCCCCATGACTTTCTGAGTGTATTTTCCATGCCTGAAGCACTAAGTTCCTATCGTGCTATCAGCAAGGCTTACAAGCACAATGATCCAAACATGGTAACTGCCCGGTCATACTTACTTTGTTCTGATTATTTAAAATGAGAACTATTTTCTCTCAATTACTTATGAGAATCCCTCTTAAATTTCAGAATATCAAAGGCCCCTCTCTTACATCTTCAAATATTCCCACAAATAATTCCTCTCCAGTCTCAACAGATTCAGATTCAACAAAAATTTCTTAAATACCAGTTAACATTTATTGAGAAATACTCTGTTGCAGATGCTGATCTAAGAAACTCTCATCCTTATATTCATTTACTCTTCACAACTCTGTGAGGTGTATATTAGAATTATTTCCATTTTACAGATGAGAAAAGGGGGGCCACACAGATTTTAAATACTTTTCTCAAGGTCACGTAGTTGAACATGAGCAGTGTGACTGTGAAGCCCACAATATTAACCTCTACTTCAGCTGCTTACTATGGACTGAGTACTGTGCCAAACCTTTCACAAACTGTGTTTTATTTAATCCTCAAAACACCTGTAATATGTGTTATTTTATGGAAAATAAACTGACATGTAGCAAAACCCTAGATTAAACAAAATATAAATTATGAACATGAAGCTAAAACCCAGAAAACCCAACTCTAAATTCAGTGCTCCTTCTATGACATCATGGAATTGAGGGATGTTACCCACATGGATTCAGAAAATAAAGGAAGGGACAGTCTAGTATTGTTGAACCTCCATCATGTTCCAAGCACTTCATATATCTTATAGTATATATTCCTCTCAACAACTCTGTGAGGTATATTAATCCCATTTGATAGATTAGGAATTTAAGGTTCAAAGAGGTTAAATAAATTGCCCACAATTAAATGACTGAGCTAGGATACAAACACAGATTAGCTTGGTCCAAAGCCAAAAGTTTTCTTTTGAGCAGGAATGTGGCATGAGGGAAAGAAATGTGGACTAACAAGGAAGGAGAAGGCAAGGGAGGTCATGAGGTTTTTGTGGCACCCTCTCCTTCAGGTAACTTTCCTAGTAAACTTCTATTCCCTAAATTTGCCAAACATACCTTTTCCCAAAGACTCTGTATGCCCTAGTCCTTTTTTTTCTGTTGTATCTCTTTTGGTCTCTTGGGCTCCAGCTTCAGAGATATCCCAAAGCATCAGAAAGAAGGAGAGAAAAAATAGGGACTATAGGAGGGAGGGGTAAGATAAAAGAACCTCCTGCTTGGCAGCATTCTCTGATCATGGCAGGAAGAGGAGGTGGAGTCTCTGCAGCACATTTCTTTGTCCTGATGCTTCAACCTTCTTTTATATACATTCCCTAAGTCTTTTTTTCTAGCCAACCTGTTCACTTAGAGGGACCGTGAGTTAAAGACGTCAGAATAAAGTGAGTGGATTCTGTTACTGGCTACATGCCTCATAGAGTGGTGAGTTCTCTCATGTTTACTTTCTGTCCAATACATTCATATTCTTATTCTTCTCTACACCTAATAAAACCCAAGCCCCTATCAACATTTTTCTTTTTTCTTTTTATCCTAACCTGAGGACATTTTGTCATTGCTTTTTTAGAGAGAGAGGAAGGGAGAGAGAGAAACATCGATATAAAAGAGAAACATCGACTGGTTGCCCAAGACAGGGGATTGTATGTGCTGGGATGGGGGATCAAATCTGCAACCGAGGTATATGCCCTGACTGGGGAAGGAACCTGCAACCTTTTGGTTATGGGATGACACTCCAACTAATTGAGCCACATCGGCCAGGGCTCAACATTTTTCATAACTGATCTATTTTATTGATATGCAGACCAATATTGCTTTCTTCATCTTTTTACTTGTAGCTGGTCTCCTTATTAATTCATACTCTGTATGTCCTCCCTACGCCTTTCATTATCTCCTATTCTTAGTCTGTCCTTTCTATACTATAGTTGCCTTTACCTAATCTTCTCTCATTGGATCTCCTGACTATAGAGCAAATTTAGTCTACCAAATACCATTCATCTTATCCACAGAAGATCCAATATCTCTGCATGTAATCTAATTTCCTCATGTTTTATCTGGTGCTTGTGGATCTATTTACTCTTCTATATTTGATGCCTGTTTTCCTTACACATTATTCCAACTCTGCCAAGTATTTTGGTAACCCATTTAAATTCTCTACTCCTGATCACTTCCACATAACTCCTTTCTACATTCTGCCTTCTTTATATTCCATTGCTATAATCTATTTATCTATTCTGCCCACTTACATGCTTTTCTCCATTTTCCATCTATCCATGCATCCATACAGCCATTATAATACCTTTAATAATCAGTTACTAAAGCAGACACTATAATAGGAACTATTGTCAAAAGGAGAGACAAAAATACTGGTAATTATATTTGTTAAAATATAGAAGAGGAACAGTAATGAGAAGAACTCAACAACAGTGAAGAGGAAAGGAGAAAAAAGATGCTAATGTCTCTGTGAGGAGATGCCACATGAGCCAAGACTTGAAGGTCCACTAGGAGTTAGCCGTGCAGCATGAGTAAAGCTTCAGAGGTAACACACATGCTGTCTGGCAAGAGCTACAGGGTATAAAATACAATAAAGGCTGTGGCAACAGTTAAGGTTTTGGTGGTAGCAGTGACAGGTCATAAAGTACTTATGTTGTTAAATAACTTGAACATCAATGTGTAAATAATGGGTTACAATGAAAGAGTTTTAAGTAGGGGATTAAAATAGTCAGATTCAATCTTTAGAGGAGAGACTAGGCAGTGAGACCAGTTAGCAATCCATGTGTGAGAGGCTAATCTTTTGTTCAAGTGTGCAGAGCATCAAATGTGAAGGTAGATCACATTTGAATGTGATCTGTTGATCAAAGGATAGGCAGAAAGGTCTGAGGCTAAGAGGGTCCAGTGCATGATGAATGGAATAGGAGGTAGGTATTGAGGAGAAGGAACTAAGGCTAAGGTTATGAATGATGATTTCACTTCCAAAATTCCCATTTTTGAAGCTAGTATATAATGTAGGGATACGTATGGCAGGTTAACCTTTCAGGAATGAGATGATGAAGGTGTGTCCTTACCACTAGATTATGAGCTTCCTGAACACTGAGTATAGGTCTTATTTACATTTTATGTACCATAACGCTTAGCCTATGGTCTGGAATATAGTTGATCCACCATAAATTTTGAAATAAATTGTGGATGTGGATGGAAAGGATGGGAGTGATGGTAAATATAAGCCAGGGATATGGGTATTTTGTAGTTGCATTGAAGTACTTTAGTATTAAGAGATATGCCAAATGCTCAAGTACCTAGTAATACTCAAGTGTTAATCACAGAGCTTAAAGAAGAGAAAAATTCAGATATAAAGCATTAGCAGGTTTGATGTTTTACTTTCCATATATAAATGAGATATACAGTATTCGTCTTTCTTTGTCTGTCTTATTTCACTTAGTAGAATGCCCTTAAGGTTCATCTATGTCATTATGAATGACAGGATTTCCTTCCTTTATATGAGTGAATAATACTGTGATATATATACATATACATCTGTATATATAATATATATATTAGTTATAGGATGAATAACTTCTGGGGTACACATTTCACAATATATACTTGTATCAAATCACCACATTGTAGAACTTAAATTTATACAATGTTATATGCTGGTCATATATCAATAAAGCTGGAAAAATAATTTTCAGGTTGAAGTCTGATGTGTGAGCATATTTGGCCCCTGCTCACCTCATAGAGGTTAGGCCTGCTAACAGGCCTAAGACCAAAAAAATAATTTCCTGATGGGAAATTGCACCCAGATATTCAGCTGTTCTTCCCCCCATTCTCCTTCCCAATCTCTGTACTCCTTCCAAAGCTACAACTACACAGAGGCAATAGGCATATAATAACCTTTTCTTCATATCAACTCCCATTTGGAAATATCAACATTGGGTCCAGAGGCTTGCTGTTTGAAAAGGGCAAATTTTATTTTTAATACCAAGGTAAACAAAGAGAGTACTCTACTACATGCATTCTTTTATATTGGCCTCGATACTGTCAAAATAATTAACCAATGATGGCATTAGACTAGGTGACTTTAATGCCTTGGTAGCCTGCATAAGTAAGCAAAATAAAACTTTACCCAGAGTCAATTGTAAAGGCACTCATATCTGAGAAAACAAATAACAGTCAATCACAAACAGCCAACTAGGTCTTCCCATCCAAGGCTATCACTTAAGCTGTGACCAGTCAAATAACGTCCTTGCTTTACTTCCACATCTGCTCTATAGAAGACTTGCCCCTAGCTTCTGTCAGGGGAGGGCACCTAATGACTTTCAGTTTGGCACTGCCTTGATTTGAACTGATGTTTGTTCAAATAAATGCCTGAAAATTTTAATGTGCCCCAGTTTAACTGAGCTACAGGGTATAAAATTTGAGAATCATTGGGAATCTCAGTTCTTCTGCCATCCAGAATCCGCTTCTTAACATGACTTCCAGGTGGGTCCCAGATACTCATTTTAAGTACTAGGTTATGTAAGACTGCATCCTACAGGTGCTGACCTCTGAGGGTTTTACCTTGTTCCCTTGCAGGAGATGACCTGCTTCCCTAGCTGAGCCTCAAAGATTCTCTTTCTTGGATGTAAATCCAGGATGTATCTTACAGTTCCTCCTTCATTTGCCTGAGTGTTTTGGAAGCTCTGAGGTCCTGAGTTCCTGGTTCCACCTCTTACTATCCGTGTGACCTGGAGTAAGTGACTTAATTATGCCTTAATTTCCTCAGGTGGTAAGTGGGGTACAACTCAAGGTTCTTTGGAGATTAAGTTAATTAATATCTGCAAAATTTTTAGAGCTGTGACTGTACTAATAATACATAGCAAATACCTAATTGTGTTATATGTTATTGTTATTCCTCCAATATGTACCTTATTTCCTCAAAACAGAGCTATAATCCAGCTTGCAGACAAACTTTCATATTTAGGCATCCTAGATTCTCTTAATTATTTTTATTTTGCATCTGTGTTCTCCAGGGACCAGCTAGTGTCATCTTTACCTGATGCTTATCAATATATGCTTCTCCAAAGGCCAGAACAGATTCCTCAGTTCAGTGATAAATTATGTGTGACACATACATTGCATTTTAACAATAAAAACCCTGAAGCCTCCTGAAGACACCCTATTCTCCCTCTTGAAGAACAGTGTCCAGGAACAACCCCCATGGAACAAAGGAACCAGAGTGGGAGAGTCACTGAGTTTGTCTTGTTAGGCTTTCCAGCTCCTGAGCCGCTGCAGGCACTGTTGTTTGCCCTTTCTCTATTGGCCTATGTGTTGGTGCTAACTGAGAACACACTCATCATTATGGCAATTAGGAGCCACCCTGCCCTCCACAAACCCATGTACTTCTTTCTGGCTAATATGTCCTTCCTGGAGATCTGGTATGTTACTGTCACTATTCCCAAGATGCTAGCTGGCTTTGTTGGGTCCAAACAGGGCCATGGACAACGAATCTCCTTTGAAGGCTGCATGACACAGCTCTACTTTTTCCTGGGTCTGGGCTGCACTGAGTGTGTCCTTCTTGCTGTTATGGCCTATGACCGCTATGTGGCCATCTGCCACCCTCTCCACTACTCTGTCATTGTCAGTGGCCAACTGTGTGTACAGCTGGCAGCTGGATCCTGGGCTGGAGGTTTTGGCATCTCCATGGTTAAAGTTTTTCTCATTTCTCGCCTCTCTTACTGTGGCCCCAACATCATCAACCACTTTTTCTGTGATGTTTCCCCATTGCTCAACCTTTCATGCACTGACATGTCCACAGCAGAGCTTACAGACTTTGTCCTGGCCATCTTCATCTTGCTGGGACCACTCTCTGTCACCGGGGCCTCCTACATTGCCATCACTGGTGCTGTGATGCGCATTCCCTCAGCTGCTGGGCGCCATAAAGCCTTTTCCACTTGTGCCTCTCACCTGACTGTGGTAGTCATCTTCTACGCTGCCAGTATTTTCATCTATGCCCGGCCAAAAGCACTTTCAGCTTTTGACACCAACAAGCTTGTCTCAGTACTCTATGCTGTCATTGTACCATTGCTCAACCCCATAATTTACTGCTTACGCAATGAAGAGGTCAAGAGAGCCCTACGTCGTACTCTGCACTTTTATCAGGGCCAGGATACTAAGTCTGGGAAAGCTAACAGAGATGGGTAGAAGGGAAGTGTTCAAGTCTTAGAAAATGTTCTTAAACTTAGGATCTGTGTCTTCTATGAAGTCCAGAGGAGCTTTTAGGGCCTAAATTAGGGAGTAGAATTTCCAAGGCAACACCAAGGGACTAGTCCAAGAGGAGAAAGAAGGATTGAAAGCTAGCAGCTAGCAGATGGGTTTCTGTTGGATTTACACAGATCAGGTTTATGCATCATGCATCCTGGTTGCATGGAAAAGGTTGACTGAGCAGAAGACATGACTAAACTTTAATATTTAAACAAACAAACAAATGCAAAACTGGCATCTCTCTACATGGCCTTTCCTGGGTTTGCTCTTAGTGTTAGTTCTGAAGCAGGTGTAGATTAAAGAAGCAGAAGGAGGAAGCCATTGGGAAAAGCACAAGCTTCATTATGGAAAAGCATCAGGAGACTCTGGATGAGATCTCTTCCAGCCACAGGCAACTGTCTGCAGCCCATGAGGTGACAGAGACCAGGAGGTGATCATTCTGGTGTGAATTACAATGCAAGGAGATAGGAAACTAAGAATGTTTGTGTTGGCAACATATCACCTCCTGGGCTGCAGGGGTTTTAGCTTCATTTCCTGATTTACTGCGGTCAGTGTACACACTGAACTAGTGGCTGAGTGCAAATGTTTATTTATTTTTGTGTCTCTAATTAGATGGCAAACTCCATGGAGGCAAGGATCACATTTTCTTATCCATTATTTTATTACCATGGCCCTGGACAGTGTTATAGCACATGGTGGCTATGAAGAAACACAAAAAATGAATACAATTTGGAGTCATGTAGGCAAGGCACATGTGTCACACCTACAGATAGGCTTGGCAGGTGCAAAAACTAAACCCTTCATGCTTCACTAAAGTATGGGAAGGTACAAATTGGCTCAGCCTTGCTGGAAGCAAATTTGGCAGTTTGTATCATGAACACTAAAAATATTGAAAATATCATGATTCAGAAAGATTTATATAGATATATAATGTATAAGGTGTAAATTATTTAAGCAACTCTTTATTTGTAGAAGTTTACCATATTTCTGTGTTTTTGTTGCTATAAATGAAATGTACTGACATGTCCTCTTGATACCGGGTCATCACAACTTCAGGTTAAAGTGTACAGCTGGTGGTTTTTTCCTATATGACTGGTTTCATGATCACTGTGATCAAAGTCTGTTTCATTTCACATGTCACCTTCTGTGGTTTCAGTATCATGAACCACTCATACTGGGACATCTCATAAATCTTCAAACTGGCCTGCAAACACATGTCCACAGCTGAGCTAGTGGGCTTTGCTTTTGACTGTCGTCAGTCTTGTCTTCCCCCTCACCATCACCATCTTCTCCTGTCTATATTGTCTCCACCGTTCTGCACATCCCCTCCTCCCAGAGAAGGGAGAAAGCCTTCTTTACCTGTGCATCCCACCTCACTGCAGTCATACTTTATTACACAGCCATGGTTGTCATGTATGTTCAGTCCAGAGTGACTGCATCATTTAATTCCAACAACCTAAGTTCAGTTGTATATGCAGTTCTCACTCACATGCTAAATCCCTTCTTCTACCATCTTAGGAACCAGGAATCAAAAATGCTATTAAAAAAACTGTGGGGGTTGGCCAGTGCCTCCTGCTGAGACCTGCTGCCTTGAGGAAGAAACAGTATCCCAGCAAGGATGACATTCCCATGACACTTATCACAGTTCTGCATATTAGCTTGCTCTATAGGTATGGATTCTTAAAGTAACAGCATAGGAAGGGAGAAAAAAAATAAAAGGTGAAACATGACAGTATGTATTGCTTTAATCTCAAACTCATTTCTCATTAGAGGGATGGGATGGAAAACTATTTCTCAATAGTTTCACAAGAGATGAAAGAATCAGTATTACTGCAAATTTTGCCATTGATATGTGTCCTTTGAGACACTCTCTTTCAGGTGGGCTCTTAAATTCTTATAGCCTTCCATGATATATTGTGACTATTATCAGCAAATTAATGGAACATTATTACATCAGTATATGTCTGAGCTGAAATCTTCAACACATCAATATATGCTACATACAAACTAGGTAAAAACCAAATCCAAAATTTTCTAAGACAAATGTGAATGTTAGATATCACTGGGGGACCTGCTGCCCAGATAAGGAAATGTAGTGCACTGGGGAGAATTTTACAAAATTGACCAAACTGAGACTAAAATGTGAAAGAAATAATCAAAAAGGGCTACCTTGACTCTATACCCTGCTCATTTTGAGTAAGAGTCTCCTACTTTTTGTCTCCCATTTTTGACCTACACTAACTTCAACATTATTTAACATTCCTGGGCTAATCTTTCTTATACATTGCTCTTATGATGTTACTCTACTATTTAAGAATTCTCAATTTGAAGAGAATTTTTAAGTTATTATTTGGAATTATTCTAGCATTCAAGAATCCCATCTATACCATTTCAACTTGCCTTTTTACTGATCCTCAATATAAAACATCCATTCTGCCATTGATCATCTTAATGTACTCAATAATTACATTATACTAATTCTTATCTTGCTTAATTAATTAATTCATTCATTCACATAACATTTTTGTGCCCTTATTCCTTGTCAAGCACTCTAATAGCCTGTGAGAATATAATACTCAACAACAACAAAAATAGATACAGATTCTTCCTTCAAATAGCTATAATGAATAGGGAAAATAAAGGCACAATTACCTTTAGAGTTATAAGTGTAATGATGCAAGTACAAGGTACTATGGAAGCAAATGGTAGGTAGACCTGGGGTAAGCAGAGAAAATGTTTCAACAGAAGGAGCATCTAGGCTAACACGAAGGAATTTGACAGATGTTTAATTGTGGACAGTAGTCAAGGTCAGGGTTATAAAGATAAGAAAAGCCAAGAAACAAGAGAGAGATGATGGCACACTCACAAACCTAAAAGATGATTAGCACAAAGTGACATAAGAAGTAAGGGGTCACATGAGGAAGTAGATTCATGTTTACCAATCCAAATCTAACTAATCTGTGAATTTTCTCTTATTATATAGGTTTATGGATACATAATAAGTTCCACAGAAGCATTTTCAGTTTCTGCAGGTACTAGATCTTCAGTTTGTAGCGCTTCTATCAGGTGAATGGCAGTCACCGATAGAGTGAAGCAAGAACAAGGTGAATTCACTTTGAGTATTGAGCCTTGACTACAGCCATTTTTTTCTGAATAACCGACATCAGTATGCGTTTGACTTCCTCCTAGACTATGAGTTCTTTTAGATAAGAAACTAACTTTATTCCTCTTGAATCTACAATATCAGCCATAGTCCCTGACACTGTAGGTACCTGTTACAAGTTAACTGCTACTTCTCACTCCCCAGTTACCTATTCTCTGTACTATTGTACCCCATCTCCCAGGGGGTGAGAGCAGTTGATCCTATGGACAGTAGCACTCTGGATCTGTTGGCTTCTGGCTTCCAATTTGGTTGGGTCAATGAGAGGCATCAGCAGGAAACTAAAGGATGCCAGGAAAGAGATGACAAGGAATGATTCCCTGCTTCCCTGGCTTCTGTGACTCTGGCAATAGCTACAACTCCTGCAACAGTAGGAGTTCCCCTTCCAAGGCTGCTACTGTCACTGGGTGTCTGCACTGCCAGTCCTTCTGTGGCTCAGTATCCTTGCCGGTTGTCTTCACCTCACCTAACCTTGGTGGATAGTTGTGACATTTAACTCTATTCCAAAGTTTCAGCAGAAATTGCTTTCTGTTTCTTACTAGGATTCTGACTGTATATGATATTTAATTAACATTAGTCAAATTGAAATAAACTTCAGTGGAAGTGCTTGAAATAAACATGCCACTTTAAAAACTGACATGGGTTTAGATTTTGAAATAAGGAACATAACCAAGTAAACCTCATTTTCTACTTAAGTATGATATATGACAGAACTTGAATTAAAATACAAGACCATTTGTTCCACATTTAATTTTCAAGCATTTGTCCATGAATAGCTTCTACTTCCATCCACATACCACTGCCAATTTGAATAGATTATGAGGTGTCTGAGCTAACACATTAAGCAAATTTAAACTCAGGTGTTGAATATTTACATCGAACCTAGCTTTTGTGCAATTTATTATAAGACTCTGTATGCCACTAAGAAGCACTTAATTTCTCACTAAGTGAGAAACTAAGAAGCACTTAGAACCAGTGTAAATTTACTGCACAGAACTATTCCTTTACTTTTTTCCTTTTAGGTTGTACTTCTCTTATCAGTGTAAAGCAGACTATATCTTAAGATCTATAAAAGAATTTCCCCAATTTATTTTCTCAGGTAGTTCCAATTCACTCACTCAGTTTACTGTCTTCTAGTAAATAATATAATCAGACTTTTAAAATAGCCTCACTGGCAACTGGGTAAGTGGGAAAATAATGGGAGAGTAAATGGTCTTGGGAGACAAATATTTAGCTTAAGAACATGGCATTACCATCTGTTAATTTGTGTTTTTCAGAGGTTACTAGAACTTCAATTTTCTGAGCTTCAGTTTCCACATCTGTGAAATATCTATCTTCAAAAGTTATTATGAAGATCAAATGAAAATGAATATATTTGAACACATCTAGCACAGTGTTTGACACATACTATTCTAAATTATTCGACAAAATACAAGATAAACAGAATTGATCGTAAGATCTTTAAAAGTCAGCTGGAGCTTCAAGTCTTCCGTGATGCTTTCTATGTTTTCCAGCTTCTAGCTTGTGCTGATTTACCCTATACCTATCAGGGAGAAATGATCTCCAGGTGTGCCTACCTCCTGTTCAGTGTGACAATGTCTTAGTTTTAACACTCTTCCAGACTTTGCCTTATATTGGTAATTATTGACATACACATAGCATTTCTCATACTAGATTTTAAGTTTCTCATATCATAAGGATCTCTTTATAAGTTACTAAAAACTATTTTGACTTACTATGTATTCAATGGCCAAGAGATATTTAATGAACACATCCCTGTCTGATGTATATCATATTTTCTTTTTTTGTCAGTTTCTTCTGTTTTATAAAATTTATTTTAATTGTTGTTCTTGTACAGTTTTCTGTCTTTTACTCCCATCCCAGCCCACCACCCTAGCCCTCCCCACCTCCCTCCCATTTCCACCCTCCTAGTTTTTATCCATGTGTCCTTTATACTTGTTCCTGTAAACCCTTCCCCTTTTCCCCTGATCTTCCTTCCCCTCTTCCCTCTGGTGACTGTCAGTCTGTTCTCAATTTCAGTATCTTTGGTTATATTTTGCTTGTTTGTTTGTTTTGTTGGTTAGGCACAGCACACATACTGTCCCAATTTTTGGCATAGTTTCAATTTTAAATATTTGGTTTTCTATAACTCTTTCAATTTTTAGACTGAGGCAAATATCATGGATGAGTTCTTCATATCCATTTCAATACTTTCTAACATGCTGAGGCTGGAGAAGTTAATACTACAGTTCTTAGGCTTTCATTTATGTTTAGATTCTTGTCTGATGCACATATGTGAGACTTTCATTCACACATGAATCACATACAGAGGAAGGCAGACTGTGGTGCATTCATTTAACTGATGGGGATTATGAACAAAGTTTGGGAGCCAACAGATTCTGGTTCTTCATTTCTGAAGATGAAGCAGCAGCCATACCTGCTGTCTCTATTATGGTTGAGACAAGGGAGGCTGGGGGTTTAAAAGTTGTTCCTGGGGTTCTGTCTAAACACAGGTACCTATTCCAGCCATCTTTA
>PVKU01012682.1:0-33719 GCA_004027475.1 Anoura caudifer | reverse complement strand
TTAAAGATGTCCTGGAGGTTCCTAAGCCTCTCCTCATTTTTTCGAATTCTTGTTTCTTCCTCGTTTTTTGTTTGGTTGTTTCTTTCTTCCTTCTGGTCCACTCCATTGATTTGAGTCCCAGTTTTCCTCCCATCTCTGTTGGTTCCCCATGCATCTTTCTTCATTTCACTTATTGTAGCCTTCATTTTTTCATCTAATTGGTGAGCAAAATCAACCAATTCTGTAAGCATCCTGATTACCAGGGTTTTGAATTGTGCATCTGATAGGTTGGCAATCTCTTCATCGCTTAGATAAATTGGCTCTGGGGCTTTGATTTGTTCTCCAGTTTGAGCCATTTTCATTTCTGGGTTTTTTGTTTGTTTGTTTGTTTGTTTTGTCTAGTTGTGACTGTTACGTAGTGAGGGGTGGAGCCTCAGGTGTTCCCCAGGGCGGGACAGCCCAGTCGCTGGGTAGTGACGCTGTATGTGGGGGCGGGGTCTGAGAGGAGATAATAGCGGTTGCTCTACTCACTCTCAGATTCCAGTTCCTTTTACCGCTTCCCCTTTGCCTGGATTATCCGCACGTGAATGTGGGAACACCCGGTCAGCCAGCTGCCTTGTGCGGCCTCACTGGTTCTGCACAGTTGCCGCCCCGAGCCCGGGGTCTGCTAGTCGCTGCCTGTGCACCTGGGGGCTGCCAGCCGCTGCTGCCTGCGGGCCCGTCTGCACCTCCGCTTTTTCCTGCCGCGACTCCGCCCCTCTTACCGGTCTGGATGAATTGTTGTTGGACTTCCAAACAGTTGATTTTCTGAGTTCTGGTTGTTTTCTTGTTTCTAAATCTTTGTTGTCCTTAATTTTGGTTGTGAGAAGAGGCACAGTGCGTCTGCCTACACCTCCATCTTGGCCGGAAGTCCTGAAAGTAAGTTATTTTTAATGGGCTTTTAAATACAGTTCTCTGACACAACAACTTTTTAATGATTTCATTTGTTTATTTTAGAGAAAGGGCAAGGGAGGGAGAAAAGGTGAGAGAGACACATGGATGTGCATGGATTTGCAAGAGATAGGTCCATCAGTTGCTTCTCACATGCCCCTAACTGGGAACCCAACCTGGAACCCAGGCATATGCCATGACTGGGAATCAAACTGGAGACCTTTTGGTTAACAGGCTTGGCACTCAGTTCACTGAACCACAGCAGCCAGAGCTCTGGCACAACAATTTTATTCTTTTAAGCTGCACTCTAAAATTATTTGTGAACAATGATGTTTCTTTTTTATTGTTTTCTTATTTTCTGGTGGTAATAAAGTAATAAAGAGTGATGGTAATAAATCTTGACCCTGCCTTTGGTCGAGATATTCAGTGGCTACATAGTTTTCTTTGATAGAAGCATGGGTTAATATCTATGATCATTTTCCTTTACAGCATCTCCCAGATGGTTCCATGCCCAGTGCACATATTCGATTTTATCTTTTACCACACATCCCAGTGAAGTCCGTAGGAGGAAAACAAAATCTGTTTCAAAATGTACCGACCCCACTTACAATGAGTATGATTCATTTCTTGTTCAGTAGTTTTGTATTTTTCTTACCATTTTTCAGCCTAACAATGAAATATGGAAAATTTGCAGTAATTGGTAGTGTTATTCCATAAGTGGTAGACATTTCCCAAAAATAGCCACTGGGGTGCCAATCACTGTTCTAGATGCCATGGGAACTGGAAAATACAGATGCTGCTTTCAAAGTGTTTATGAACCAATTTTCAAACTGTAGCTAGCCTCTATTGAGAGCCTTAGACTATACAACATTTATTTCACATACTAATATTATCACTGACTTAATCTGATTTTCTCTAACCTTTCCTTTACCCTGTTTTCTTTGCCAAATAATCTTATCATAGTCTAACCTGTACATAAAAATACATTTCATAAAATCACATTTGAAAAACTTAAAAAAATAAGTCAAAATACAAATTAAATTGCAGTTAATTTACACTAGATACAGCTATTTCATCTGTGTTATACAATTTGAACAGCTAAACCCCTACATCTTTCTAAGGCAAATCCTACATTTGTTCTCTTGATTCCATTATTTCCCATCTCTCTGTACCTTGCTCAATTGATTAGTTGCTCTTCTCAAAGCTGTCTCATCCATGAATACTTGAATCAGAAATCTTAAAAAATAAAAAACAATACACAAAAACTCAACAAACTCCTCAGTGTTCCTAAACTCAATGTTTCAAACTCAATGTTTCTAAAGCACCCAATTTTTCTTTCCCTCCTTGTCATATCCAATTTTACAGAATTAACATTTCCTGCACTCACTTCATCACCTCCTCTTCACCCTTCAATCCTTTGCAGTGTGGATTCTGACTTTAGTTGACTAGTTGACGGAGCTCTATTCAACTGGCATCTACAGATGAATTGCTAAATCCAATGAGCCCACAGGCTCTACTCTCCTGAAGTTACACAGCAACACTGTTGACTTTGCCCTTTTTCTTGCCACCTCCTTTTTGTTTCTTGAGTTCAACCTTTTCTTAATTCCCTTCTATCTTCTCTAACCACTTCCTCATTTTTCTTCATTTACATTCTTCCTCTTAAAATAGTTTTGTTTGTTGGAGTCTTATCATCTGTCTACCCTTATCTCTACTTGATATTTATTCTCTCAGATTATCTTGTGTTCCACACATTTTCATTTATCACCTATATTTAGTTTGCATCTGAATCTATTCTTCAAGCTCTGGCTTCTCTCCTAACTTTCTGACCTGCACTTCTCTGGAGAGCTCATTGGCTGTCTCCTAGCCTCTTTTAAACATGGCTTTCCTCCTCTGTTTACCATCTGAAATGATAACTTCTAATGCTCTCTCCCTGTCTCTCACTCACATGTCCAAATAGTCACCAATTTTGGTCAGTTCTACTTGTGTGGCTTCCTGACTCTTAAATCTATCACCTCTTCTTGGTTCCATTACCTTTCTTTGTTTGAAGTTCTTGTGACTTTGGCTACTGTGATGACCTTCAACCTGACTCCTGTCTTGTGTTTTTTGATTAGATCTTTCATATTTCTACCTAAAACATCTTTCAAAACCTAGACGTATTTATTAATCTCCTGTTTAAAATTTTTAAAGTTCCCTCATTGCCTACTGTATAATGTCAAAAACCCTAAACATGACATTCACAAACCTTAAAACTTGACTTAGTAATTCTCCTAATTTTTCTCTTGCAGCATAAGCTTTTTAAAAAAAATAAAAGTGTATTGCAATAATTATAGATTCACATGCAGTTGGAAGAAAAACTACAGAAAGGATTCAAATACCCTTCAACCATTTTCCCCCAAATAGTAACATCTTTCATGACCACAGTGCAGTATCACAACCAGGAAGTTGACATTAATACAATCCACTGACTTGATTTAGATTTAACCATTTTTGCATGTGCTCTTGTGTATGTATATGTGTGTGTTCAATTCTACACATTTTCATCACATGTATAGATTTGTGTGACACCAGCACAGTCAAGGTGCAGAACAGTCCCATCACAAAAATTCCTGATGCCACCCTAATATATTACATGGTATTATGCCTGGGGACACTTCCCTCCCTCCAACACAGCCTTGCAAGCTACTGGCAACTAGTAATCTGTTCTCCATCTCTAGGTTTTTGTCATTTATATTGCACAAATGGAATCATTCGGTTTGAAACATTTTGAGATTGGGGTGTTTTTTGTTTTGTTTTGTTTTGTTTTTTTGCCCATTTTTATTTCCTAGAGATGCCTCCAAGTAGGTGCATATGTCAACAGTTTATTCCTTTTCACTGCTGTGTAGTAGTCATGGAGAACTTTTTAACTGTTCACACATTAAAAGACATCTGGGTTATCTCTGGCTCTGGATTATTACAAACAAAATTGTTGTAAATATTAACGTATAGGTTTTTGTGTGAGCATAAGTTGTAATTGCTCTAGCTTAAGTGTTCAAAGTGTAATTACAGGACTATATAGTAATGGCCTTTTTAGTTTTGTAAGACACTGCCACACTCTTTTTCTATACCAGTTTACACTCCCACCAGCAGTGTGTAAGTGATCCAGTAGAAACTTCATCTTTGCCAGGATCTGGTGCTATCACTATTTTTTATTTAAGTTTATTAGTTATAGAGCGATATCTTGCTGTGGTTTTAATTTTCACTTATATAAATAAATAATGTTGAACTTCTTTTCATGTGCTTATTTACCATCTGTATATCCTCTTTGGTGAAAAGGCTTTGCTCATTTTTCATTGGATAATTTGCATTTTATTTTTAAGTTTTGAGAGTTCTTTATACATTCCAGATACTAGTTCTTCATCAGATATTGGTTTGTAAATATTTTCCCCCATTCTGTAGCTGATCTTTTCATCCTTTTCTCAGGGTCTTGCACAGAATAAAAGTTTTTATTTTGACAAAGGTCCAATTTATCAATTTTTTTTATAGATTGTGCATTTGGTATCAAGTCTAAGAACTCCCCACACAACACTAAGTCCTACAGATTTTCTCTTATATGTTTTCCTAATGCTTGTTAGTTTTACATTTTATATTAAGGACATTATTCACTTTGAGTTTTTAAAATAAAGTGTGAGGTTTAGGTTGGGGGTTTACGTTTTTTGGTCTATGGATGCCAATTATTCCAGCCCCCCTCATTGGGAAGGCAATTCTTCCTTTATTAAATGTCTTTTGCATCTTTGTTGGTAATTGAGTGTTCATGCCCTTTTATTGTCCCATACTTAGCCATATTCCCGAGTCACATCAGACAGCTTGTCATTTTCTGAATGGTCCCAAAGACTTCAGAGATGAAGCTCAGGCAGCATTCACCCTCTCTGCCCTTCACTGCTGACTGTGAGGCTCACTTCAAATGTGGACTCTGTGAAACACTCTCTCCTCCTGGGCTCTTATACCACGCTTATCACCTTTCACTCAGTCCTTAGTCACACCCATTTTTTCTTACAGTGTGTTATAAACACCTTGAGGACAAGGAAATGTCTCATATTTCTTAGCATCTTTAAAACTTAATTACTTCTAAAAAGACTTGTGAAATTAAATATGTGGGATAGTTTCATAAACAATACTTTGTGTGCATATATGAGACATAAAACTATAATCATATATACAGAGAGAGATTAAGATTTCTCTAATTTAGTAAGGAAAGATATTTTGACATTTTATTATTTGTCATAATGTCAACTGCTGAGATGTACAACTCCCAACAATACCATAGTTTCTGTACTTTTTGAGTGCAAGACCCCCTTCCCCAATATCAACAACCTTCTCAGACTCAATGATGTCGTTCAGCACATCATGACCAAAAACCATTAACAATTCAGGAGACTTTGAATAAACTTGTGTTTTAATTATCTCAAGCTTTATGTATTATTTAGAATAGTAGTAAACTTACATGCATGAAGATTATGTACTTGTTATGTCTGTAACTTTTCTGAGGGTTTGTAAAAATGTTCGGCCTGAATGTGTGCATGGTGCCCTGACTAAAAATCACTACAGTAATTTCTCCTTCAGTCTATACTTATAGCATAAATACACACCATTTATATTTGAATGCATGTAAAATTTTTAAAAACTGTATTCCATGCATAGCAAACTCCGATTTACCTACAGTCCAAATTTTCAGAAATGCGAATTAATGTGTGGATTAGTAACTATTTTAACAGTGATGATCATCATATAAGCAAGTTTGGCAGGAGAGCTGATTCAATTTAGAAAGCCATGAGGGAAAAAGGGGTTATAATATTTTTATTTTTCCCAATATGCTCCGTGTCTCTATTAATACAACAAAAATACTTGTTTTGAGAAATGCAAAAAGTACTGCCCACCAGTTTTAACTCTGGTTTTCCTTGATCTTGACCTCAGCTGTGATGTAAGCCCTCAATTCCATGCCAGACCTCTCAGCCATTTCTGCACATCCTCAGTAACACTTTATATGTTCCTAGGGAGCGCAGTGAATTAGCACATGGCATCTACCTTGTTTTGAACTTCTCCCCTGCTTTGCCTCCTGAGGACTACTACATGGGCCACTTACCACGGCTGGGATTTCTCAACTGCCAAAGCTGTGCATTGCTCTGGGAAGTGGGAGAGGATGGCCTCTCTCTCCTTTTCATATAAATCTCTTAGAGGAATAGGAAGGGGTTATTACATTGCATCACCAATGCCTTACAAGGTTCTTCGTGAAATTAGTTCTTTCCACTTTTATTCGCAGACCTCCCCCTCCCTAAGACCCAGATATTGTCAAGTGTCCCTTTAGTATCCACCCTTCAGATACTAAAGCTTTCAGACAGAGCCAGGCTTGTTGACTTGACACTTCCCAGAGCACCTCTTAACAAGCTTTGCCAGCAGACTCCCTGAAAACCCCCTTCCTACATGAATCCCAGTGGTAGGCATGGCTGGGCTCAAGGTGGGACAGGGTTGGTGGCAGGAATGCTCAGAACTGCACTGCAGCTTTTCAGAAGCAGAGCCAGGAATCTGGCTCCAAAACCTTTGCTCTTTCCGACTCTACTACCTTTGGTATCTTGTTTAAAAAACATCCTTTTAAAAATAATTCAATAGAAATACAGATTCTATCTTAAAATTATAGTCAATGTATTTTTTGCATTGTATTCCTTTCTTAGGTAGTATCCTATTATAAAGCATACAGGAGAAATTAGAAAAGATAGAACATAAACTTTCTGTGTTTTATGTACTTTAAAATATCTTTCAGAATGTGTCTGAATATCTAGTATAAAACCTGGTATACAATACACTCAGTAAGCTATAGTTACTGTTATCAGCATGGTCTGCTCATTTGCTATTCAGAACATGAAAAATCTGCTTGTAAACAGACACTGAGACCCTGAGGTCAAACAGCTTTACCAGGACCATATAACTACACTGCAGGTTCCAAACTGTGTGATTACAAATCCCACATTGACCCAACTTAAACTGAGCTTTGTTATCCCTCACTCACTGTGACCACAAAATTCTGTTCTCAATGGTTTTGAACTCTCCCTTTCATTATCCTTCCTCCTCGCTCCTCTCCCCACCAGCACTAGACACGCTTCAGTTTCCATAGTATCATTCTCCTTTTGCAATCATAAAATACACTTTTTACTAGACCCTGGTGTCAAATACAACACAGTCAGTGCTTGTATATGTCAGTAGATATTAACTACTTTAAACAATGTTTTTCTGCTTGATGTAACAATTTCAAACCCACAAATTCAACATTTGTCAGAAGGCAATGACTCGCCTCACGCCTGTGGGTGAAAAGTTCCATAAAGTGAAATTGAAAGAGCTGTGCAGTCTTGGCCTCTGTATGAAGGTAAAACACAGATGAAAGAATTTCGTGAAAATGTCTTAAAGAATACAATCACTTGTGTACTTCTCTAGCATTACCCACTAATTACATTGCACAGTAAGAAAAGAATGTTTCTTTTTTATTAATGCTGTGGGTGCTGCTAAAAATGAACAGATACATGTCATCTATATTGCGCAATGATTGCATGCTTATAAAACAAGTCACTTTGTAAAAAAATATGCATAATGAAGCATAGGGGAAAATCCATAAAGTGGTATAAACTTTGGAGTTTGAATGTCTGTTCTTTATCCAGGAAGGCACTTATTTCTAAGGTCACTTCTTGAGAACATCATGTTACCAAATACCTAGAAAACTCAAGTCTGTCTTAAAGTGTTGTCTCCAGTCAACTAATCCAAAACTCCAAGAAGCACTGTTCTTTTTCATGTAGTTAATGGATCTTTTTCAGCTATGATTTGTTAGTGTTTAATATGTACCAGGCTTTGTAATAAAGCTTGTATGCATTATCTCATTTATTCTTCCCACTGTGTTAAAAGACAAATATTATCACCATTATGCAAACAAGAAAACATATAATTGACAACAGATCCATGTAAATATTGATAATGGGTATGTTTCTTGTAAAGTTACATCTTTAGAGCCTATTTATATCATTCACAGAGTTCTTAAGCCAACTTCCCAAGGACCTAAGGCTTAGAGTTATTCCACTGTTCAACTCCACATATAGTAACACTTTGAAGACCCCTTCATCTATTTCTCTATAAAATAAGAGATGGATTTGTCTGCTGAAAGTGTTGTTCAAGAAAAATGGCCACTAGAGAGGAAGGAAAAGGAATTTACTCTGAAGGCCCGGAAAGACCAGAATCCAGCAGAGAATGGTTCAGTGAGTCTACGCTGGGTAACACTGCGGATAAAAAAGATGAATTAGGACTTCCGGCCAAGATGGAGGCATAGGTGGACACACTGTGCCTCCTCTCACAACCAAAATTAAGGACAACAAAGATTTAGAAACAAGAAAACAACCAGAACTGATAGAAAATTGAACCGTATGGAAGTCCAACAACCATTCATTCAGACTGGTAAGAGGGGCAGAGATGCGGCAAGAAAAAGTAGAAGTGTGGACCCAGGCATGCAGGCAGCAGTGGCTGGCAGACCCCAGGCTCACAGGTGGCGGCTAGCGGATCCTGGGCATTGGGTGGAAACTGTGCAGACCCAGTGAGGCCGTGCAAGGCAGCTGGCTGACCAGGTAGTCCCATATTCACACACAGATAATCCAGGAGAAGGGGAAGCAGTGGAAGGGACTGGAATGCGAGAGAGAGCAAAGCAAGTGCCATTGTTCCCTCTCAGACCCTGCCCCCACATACAGCATCTCTACCCAGAGACTGGGCTGCACCACCCTGGGGAACACCTAAGTTTCCACCCCTGACCAAACCAAAAAAAAAACAAAAACAAAAAACAAAATTGTTCAAACGGGAGAATAACTCAAAGCACCAGAGCCAATTCATCTAAGTGACGAAGAGATAGCTAACCTATCAGATGCACAGTTCAAAGCCCCGGTGATTAGGAAGCTCACAGAATTGGTTGATTTTGCTCACAAATTAGATGAACAAATGAAGGCTACAATGAGTGAAATGAAGGAAAACACACAGGGAACCAATAGTGATGGGAGGAAAACTGGGACTCAAATCAATGGAGTGGACCAGAAGGAAGAAACAAACAACCAAACACAAAAGAAGGAAGAAACAAGAATTCAAAAAAAATGAGGAGAGGCTTAGGAACCTCCAGGACATCTTTAAACATCCCAACATATGAGTTATAGGGGTACTAGAAGGGGAAGAAGAAGAGCAACAAGTGGAAAAGTTATGTGAACAAATAATAAAGGAGAACTTGCGCAATCTGGCAAAGGAAACAGATTTCCAGGAAGTCCAGGAAGCTCAGAGAGTCCCAAAGAAGTTGGACCCAAGGAGGAACACACCAACACACATCATAATTACATTAGCCAAGATTAAAATGAAGGAGAGAATTCTAGAAGCAGCAAGGGATAAGGGGACAGTCACCTACAAAGGAGTTCCCATTAGACTGTGAGCTGATTTCTCAAAAGAGACCTTACAGGCAAGCAGGGGCTGGAAAGAAGTATTCCAAGTCATGAAAGGCAAGGGCTTACATTCAAGATTGCTCTATCCAGCAAAGCTATCATTTAGAATGGAAGGGAAGATAAAGTGCTTCTCAAATAAGGTCAAGTTAAAGGAGTTCATCATCACCAAGCCCTTATTATATGAAATGTTAAAGGGACTTACCTAAGAAAAAGAAGATAAAAAATAGGACAGTAAAAAGACAGCAAACTCACAGATATTAGCAGCCACACCTAAAACAAGAGCAAACTAAGCAAATAAGTAGAACAGGAACAGAAACACAGAAATGGAAATCACATGGAGGGTTAGCAACAGGGGAGTGGGAGGAGGAGGGAGGGGGAAAAGTTACAGAGAATAAGTAGCACAGACGGTGGGTAGAAAATAGACAGGGGGAGGGCAAGAATAGTGTGGGAAAAGTAGAAGCTAAAGAACTTATGACACATGGACATGAAGTAAAGGGGGGAATGTGGGTGGGAGGGGGTGTGCAGGGTGGAGGGGAATGAGGGGGGGAATGGGACAACTATAATAGCATAATCAATAAAATATATTTTTAAAAAAGACTAATTACAGTGGAAGGGTCTTGAGATTTTTAAGGCAGCCCTCCAGTTCTTTTATTATCCCCAGGGAGCTCAGTGGATGCAACGAATGGGATTCCTTGAATGAGCAGCCCTAGGAAACCGGAAAGACAATCTCTAGTCCAGAATGAGAGTAAGACTCTGAAAGAGGAGGTGGCCAAGGGCTGTTGAGTGAGGCAGGGTAGGCAGGGTTAACACATTCTGTATTGGATCTCACATCCTTGATGGAATTATTTACTTGACAAGTGAGTCATTGTTCAGAGCAGCTAACAGATTTTGAACAGAATTTCATTGATAACTTAATGGTTCATAAACGACAGGCAAGTCCCTGTATGATGGACCAGAAACCACATCCATACACACACAGGAGGCCTCCCGGTCAACTCAAAGGACTTCCTCCTAAGTTGTTTCCTCTGCTTTTTTGCATATGTATATATATATATATATATATATATATATATGAAACGCTTTTTTCTATCTTGTAGATTGTTCATACAAAGAAAGTTTGAAGCAGCACATGAAACTGCTTTTCTAAATGTGTTTAAGGAGTTTCCCTGAGAAACACATCAGATTTACACACAGCTCCCCCCTCCTTTCATGATGCATAACTAGCTTCTTGAGAGTACTATACTTTCAGTCTTTTTACTGCTGCAGGCAGCCAGGGTACTGTCTGTGACTTAACTTACTTCCTGTTAAACGCACAGTTAACAGGATCCCTTATAAAACAGTTAAACGTGTTATAAAACACAGTTAAACGTATCCCTTAAAAAATAGTTACATGACTAGTAAGCAAAAAAGAGCAAGACACAAAACTGTGTATACAGCTTAATTACAACTCAGATTCATAAAATGTGATTATACAAAACAAAAAGAACATCAAAATGTGAACTGTAATTATCTCCCAATGGTAGAAATATAAATATTTGCTTTCTTTTTTGTTTCATTGATATTTTATTTAATGGGCATGTATTTCATAATTTAAAAGAAAGCAATTTTAACTTAAGTAACCACAGAGTAACTTCTTCACATGTAGAAATGTTGCTGTACTGCATTAAAATAGTACAAGGAAGTCATGGAAATTGTGAGTGGGATGGGAGTAGACCAGAGGTGAGTTTTGGTGAGGAAATGGTGTCGGAACACCAAGAAAGGCTACCAAGAAGCAAGACCTCCCTCAAACCAGCCATCTGTTGGACTCTCCACGGAAAGGGAATTTCTGGGGTGGGACATTAGCTGCAGCATCCCTGGAAGGCTCTGGCTGTGTTCTGTCTGTGCTGGGCCATTGGAAATACAGGCACTCGGATGATATTTTCTCCTCTCCCAACTCCAGCACCTGGCCAGATAGAACAGCTGATCCCAGCTGATCCCAGCTGATCCCAGCTGATAGAACAGTGAAGATCCCAGCCCTTCACCAGCAGTAAGGGGCAGGTCAGCCAAGTGACCAAAGGCAACAACAAGCCAGATGTCACCGTTGACAGTGAGGGGTCCAGGGAAGCATGTCCCTTGCCAGCCCAGAAAAAGACACCATCCTTGAAGCCTCCAGGAAGAGGAAGATTTCTCCAGTCAACACAGAGCTCCATGCCGACCTTAGAGAAACCAGAGCTGATGACATACAGATTAAGAATACAGGGCCAAAGGGTTAGAAGTTGGGGGAGGTTGTGGTGGGATGGTGGAGGTCTTGCTGGCAAGCTTATCAGAAAAAGTAAGTGCCAGATACACAGGGAGCACCCGCAGAATCTGGGCAGGAGCAAAGACAGGCCTCAGACCACCAAATCTGCTGGACTGTCTGCAGAGAGGGCATCCTGGGTTGCATCCTGAGCCTGGACTTCTCTGGAAGGCTCTGGCTTTGTTTTGTCTTCTGGGGAACCGTTGGAAATGCAGGCACATGTCTTATCATTTTCATGTCACAGGTTTAACAGGAGCCCAGGAAGCTGGGCCAGCTCTTGCTCCAACACCTTATGTAGCACAGCTCAGCTGAATGCCAGGACGGATCGGGAGGCCATTACAGTCCTGGAGAGGTGCCCACCTTTGGTTGTAGTCCCACCTCCAGCAGACACCCCTGCCACAGCTCTGGAGTCAGGTTCAGCCTGAACTTCGTCTCCTGACCAGACTGAGGTCCTACCATGCTCGACTGAAGAATCCTCCCTTGATCCTGCCCTTGTTCCTGCCAAGGTGGAAGAGCTGCCTCTGGAAAATACACTGGAGTCCGTTCTAGAGCTGATTTTTATTCAACCAGCTCTCCCACTCCCACCAGAAGTTGTTTCACCTCACCTCTGTGCCCTTGTTCTTTTCATGTTTTCTTTTTCTTCACAGCAGGCTTCATTTGAAGTATTGAAAGTTATTGTTTATATTATAAATTGTGCCATTTTTGAGCATTATGTGCATTCACAATGCTGTGCAAGCATCACCATCTAGTTGCTGATGCTCCATCATCCGAGATGGAAACCCTGCACCAAAAGTACTACTGAGAATATATCCGCAGAGACTGAGGATGACTGACATAACAAAGACATGAATGGAATCAACAGTTCTTAAGGTTCTGAATGGAACTCTGGTGCAAAGTTTCTTTGGGATCAGAACCAATGGATTTGTAATATTCTTTGGGTCCGAACAGGCAGCAGCTGGTGGGACAGGAGACAGCTACTTTGTAAGGCACTCATATTTTCACGGCCCTGATCCCTGGAAGTTGACACCTCTAGGTTGGTATAGGTGAAGTTCTTGGATATACCTTTAAAAATTATGAAAATTTACATGCTGTAAAATTTATCATTTGGAGTGTACAATTCTGTGGGTTTTAGTAATTACAAGTGTACAATTGCCACCACTATCTAATTAGAGAACATTTTCCATTCATCAATTGATAGACATTAGTGTTATTTCTACTTGTTGGCTATGAAGAATAATGCTATGAATTTTCCTGTATAAATTTTGGTATGAATACATTTTTATTTCTCTTGGGCATATATCTACAAATATAATTGCTGAGTCGTATAACAATTTTATGTTTAATTTTTTGATGAACTACCACTGTTTTCTTTTTGATTAAAGATTTAAATTACAGTTGACAGTTAAGATCATATTAGTTTCAGATATATAGTATAGTGGATAAACATTATATAACTTATGAAGTGGTCCCTCCTATAAGTCTAGTATCCACTTGGCATCATACATGGTTATTACAATATTATTGACTATATTCCCTATGCTGTACTTTACATCCCTGTGACTATTTTGTAACTGCCTATCTGCATTAGTCTCTTCACCTTTTTAACCCAGTCCCCCAGTCCCTTCCCATCTGGCAACTAACAGTTTGTTCTATCTATGAGTTTCTTTCTGTTGTTTTTTAGATTCCACATATAAGTGAAATCATAAGGTATTTGTCTTTCTCTGTCTGACTTATTTCACTTAGCATAATACTCTCTGGGTGCATCCATGTTGTTGCAGATTGTAAGATTTCATTCTTTTTTATGGCCAGGTAATATTCCATTGTATATGCACCATGTCTTCTTTATCCAATCACCTATAAATGTGCACTTAATTGCTTTCATATCTTGACTATAGTAAATAATGCTGCAATGAATATAGTAATGCAAATATCTTTTTGAATTTATATTTTATTATCAGACTGTTTTTCTTTTCTTTTTTAAAATATATTTTATTGATTATGCTCTTACAGTTCTCCCATTTTTCCCTGCTTTATTCCCCTCTGCCCTGCACCCCTCCTCCCAACCATATTCCCTGCCCTTAGTTCATGTCCGTGGGTTGTACTTATACGTTCTTTGGATTCTCCATTTCCCATACTATTCTTAACTTCCCCATGTCTATTTTGTACCTACTATTTATGCTTCTTATTTCCTGTACCTTTTCCCCCATTTTCTCCCCTCCCCCTCCCCGCTGATAACCCTCCACATGATCTCCATTTCTGTGATTCTGTTCCTGTTCTACTTGTTTGCTTAGTTCATTTTTGTTTTTTTAGGTTCAGTTGCTGATAGTAGGGAGTTTGTTGTCATTTTACTCTTCAGTTTTTGCTCTTCTTTTCCTTTGATAAGTCCCTTTAACTTTTCATATAAGGGCTTGGTGATGATGAACTCCTTTGACTTGACCTTATCTGAGAAGCACTTTATCTGCTCTTCCATTCTAAATGAAAGCTTTGCTGAATAGAGCAATCTTGGATGTAGGTCCTTGTCTTTCATGACTTTGAATAGTTCTTTCTAGTCCCTTCTTGCCTGCAAGGTTTCTTTTGAGAAATTAGCTGATAGTGTTATGGGCACTCCTTTGTAGGTAGCCATCTCCTTTTGTCTTGCTGCTTTTAAGATTTTCTCCTTATCTTTCATCTTGGGTAATTTAATTATGATGTATCTTGGTGTGCTCCTCTTTGGGTCCAACTTCTTTGGGACTCTGAGCTTCCTGAACTCATATGTCTTTCCTTTGCCAGATTGGAGAAGTTTTCTTTCACTATTATTTCAGGTAAGTTTTCAATTTCTTGCTCTCCTCTTCTCCTTTTTGCACCCCTATGATTCAGATGTTGGAATGTTTAAAGTTGTCCCAAGGGTTCCTAAGCCTCTCCTCATTTTTTCTGAATTCTTTTTTCTTCATTCTGTTCTGGTTAAATGCTTATTTCTTCCTTCTTCTCCAAATTGTTGATTTGAGTCCCAGTTTCCTTCCCTTAATTTTTGGTTCCTGGTATATTTTCCTTTATTTCACTTTGCATAGCCTTCATTTTTTCCCTCCATTTTGCCACCATACTCAATCATTTCTGTGAGTATCCTGATTACTAGTGTTTTGAACTGTGCATCTGATAGGTTGGGTATCTCTTCATCTCTTAGTTGTATTTTTTTCTGGAGCCTTGATCTGCTCTTTCATTTGGGCCATATTTATTTTGTCTTGGTGCTCCTGTTACATACTAAGGGGCATAGCCTTAGGTGCCTTAGGTATTCACCAGGGTGGAGCAACTCACGTCTGGGCATTGTGATGCTCTATGTCGAGGAGGAGTCAAGGAGGGAACAATACTACTTGCTCTGCTCTCCACTGACTTTCAGTCACTTCCTATGCTACCACAAGCAAATTGGGCCCTTCTGGTGCTGATTCCCAGGTGGGCAGTTTAGTGTACATTCTAGGACTCCATGGGTCTCTCCAATGAACTCTCCAGTGAGGCTGGGAGTTTCTCCCACTGCCGCAACACCCACAGGTTTTATCAGTCAGAGGTTTTGAGGCTTTATTTCTCTGCACTGGAATCCTGGGTTGCACAGTCTGTCTCGCTCCCCTGTTGTTCTTCCCGGTTTATTCCCAGGCAAATTGGGACCACCTAGTTTGCAAGCTGCCGCCTTGCCTGCCCTAGTCTTCTAGCCACAGCCTTGCCACAAGTCCTCTCTGCCCCAGCTGCCTGTCTCTACCCCTCCTACCAGTCTGGATGAATGTTTCTCCTTTTACTCCTGGTTGTCAGACTTCCATACAGTTTGATTTTCTGGCAGTTCTGGTTGGTTTTTGTTTTTAAATTTGTTGTCTTCCTTTTGGTTGTGTGAGGAGGCACAGTGTATCTACTACCAAACTGTTTTCAGTAGCAAGTGTACCATTTTACATTTCTGCCAGCAGTGCATGAAGTTTCTTCATATCCTTGTCAATACTTGTTATTGTACATTTTTTATTTTATTTTTTATTATAGCCATCCAAGTAGGTGTGAAGTGGTATCTCATTGTGGTTTTGGTGAGCGTTTGACTAATGACTAATGATGTTGAGCATCTTTTCATGTATTGTGGTTTTATATATATTTGCATATATTCTTTTAAAAAAGATTTATTTATTTATTTTTAGAGAGAAGGGAAGGAAGGAAGAAAGAGAGGGAGAGAAACATCTATGTGAGAGGGATACATCACCCAATTGCCTCTCATATGTGTCCCAACCAGGGGCCAAACCACAACTCAGGCCTGTGCCCTGACTGGGAATCAAACTGACAACCTTTTGCTCTGTGGGACGATGCCCACCCAACTGAGCCACACCAGTCAAGGCTGCATATATTCTTTGGAGAATTGTCTATCCAAATCCTTTGCCCACTTTAAGTTGAATTATTTGTCTTTGTAGTATTGAGTTTAAGAATTCTTTATGTATTTTGAACACTAGCCCTTATTACATATATGAGTTGCAAATATTTTTCCCATTCTGTGATCCATTTGCATTTATTTTTCTGTATATGGTATGATGTAAAGGTTCAATTTTATTCTTTCTCATGTGGATATCCACCTGTTCCATTACCATGGAGTGAAAAGTCTATCCTTTCTTCCATTGAATTGTCTTGGCACCCCTGACAGAACTAATTTACCATAAATATGAGGGTTTATTTCTAGACCCAGTTCTAATCCATTGACTTATAAATCTATTCTTATTGTCAGTACCACATTTGATTACTGTAGCTTTTGTAGTAAGTTGGAATTATGAACTTGTTCTGGGTCCTTGAACTTCATAAGAATTTTAGACAACATTTATGCATAACCCATGGACATAGACAATGTGGGGATTGGCTTGGGGAGGGGAGAGGGTGTAGCTGGGTGGAGGTAGGGAAAGGGAGAAGAAGCAGGAACATCTGAAACAGCATAAAAATTGAATTAAAAGATAATTTTAGAAACTTTAACGTGTTAATTTCTGCAAAAATGATCATTGAAATTTTGACAGAGATTACATTAAATCTATAGATCAACTTGGGGAGTATTGCCATCTTAACAATATTAAGTCTTCCAATACATGAATACAGGATATCTAAGTCTTCCATTTATCTAGATCTCTTTTAATTTCTTACAACAATGTTTTGTAGTTTTCAGTGTTACAAGTCTTATACTTCTTCAGTTTAGTCTATTCTTAAGTATTTTATTCTTTTTGATGCTATTATAAATGGAGTTTTCTAAATTTCACTTTTAGATTGTTTACTGCAGATATGTAGAAATACAGTTTACATTGCTCTTAAATCTTGTAACCCTGATGAATTTGTTTATTATCTCTAACATATTCTTCATGGGTTCCTTAGGATTTTCTATACATAAGATTATTTCATTTGCAAATAGTTTTATTCTTTTTTATATATATTTTATTGATTATGCTATTATAGTTGTCCCATTTCCCCCCTGCATTCCCCTCCACACTGCACACCCCCTCCCACCCACATTCCCCCCTTTATTTAATGTCCATGTGTCATAAGTTCTTTAGCTTCTACTTTTCCCACACTGTTCTTACCCCCCCCCTGTCTATTTTCTACCTACCATCTATGCTACTTATTCTCTGTACCTTTCCCCCCTCTCCTCCTCCCACTCCCCTGTTGCTAACCCTCCATGTGATCTCCATTTCTGTGTTTCTGTTCCTGTTCTACTTGTTTGCTTAGTTTGCTTTTATTTTAGGTGTGGTTGTTAATATCTGTGAGTTTACTGTCTTTTTACTGTCATATTTTTATCTTCTTTTTCTTAGATAAGTCCCTTTAACATTTCATATAATAAGGGCTTGGTGTTGATGAACTCCTTTAACTTGACCTTATCTGAGAAGTGCTTTATCTTCCCTTCCATTCTAAATGACAGCTTTGCTGGATAGAGCAATCTTGGATGTAGGTCCTTGAATTTCATGACTTGGAATACTTCTTTCCAGCCCCTGCTTACCTGTAAGGTCTCTTTTGAGAAATCAGCTGACAGTCTGATGGGAACTCCTTTGTAGGTGACTGTCCCTTTATCCCTTGCTGCTTTTAGAATTATCTCTTTCATTTTAATCTTGGTTAATGTAATTATGATGTGCCTTGGTGTGTTCCTCTTTGGGTCCACCTTCTTTGGGACTCTCTGAGCCTCCTGGACTTCCTGGAAGTCTATTTCCTTTGCCAGATTGGGGACGTTCTCCTTTATTATTTGTTCACATAACTTCCGCTTGTTGTTCTTCTTCTTCCCCTTCTGGTACCCCTATAACTAGGATGTTGAGATGTTTAAAGATGTCCTGGAGGTTCCTAAGCCTCTCCTCATTTTTTTTGAATTCTTGTTTCTTCCTTCTTTTGTGTTTGGTTGTTTGTTTCTTCCTTCTGGTCCACTCCATTGATTTGAGTCCCAGTTTTCCTCCCATCACTACTGGTTCTCTGTGGGTTTTCCTTCATTTCACTTATTGTAGCCTTCATTTGTTCATCTAATTTGTGAGCAAAATCAACTAATTCTGTGAGCATCCTGATCACCAGTGCTTTGAACTGTGCATCTGATAGGTTTGCTATCTCTTGGTTGCTTAGATGAATTGGCTGTGGGGCTTTGATCTGTTCTTCTGTTTGAGCCTTTTTTTTTTGTCTGGTTGTGACTGTTTCGTAGTGAGAGGCAGAGCCTTAGGTGTTCCCCAGGGCAGGGCAGCCCAGTCACTGGGTTGTGATGCTGGATGTGGAGGGGGGGGTCTGAGAAGGAACAGTGGCGCTTGCTCTGCTCTCTCTTGCATTTCAGTCCCTTCTGCTGCTTCCCACAAGCAAATTGGGCCCTTCTGGTGCTGGTTTCCGTGTGGGTGGGCTTGTGTATGTTGTAGGACCCTGTGGGTCTCTCCAACGAATTCTCCTGTGAGGCTGGGAGTCTGTCCCAGCACCTCAACCCCCACAAGTGTTTTCAATAGGTGTTTTTAGATTTTATTTCCTGGCACTGGGGCCCTGGGTTGTGAGGTCTGTCTTACTCCCCATTTTCACCTGGATTATCTGCGTGCGAATGTGGGACCACCTGGTCAGCCAGCCATTTTATGCAGCCTCACTGGGTCTGCTGTTGCCATGCCTGGGGTCTGCTAGCCGCTGGCTGCACACCTGGGGCTCTTGCGTGCCCAGGTCTACCAACCTCTGCTTTTTCCTGACGTGACTCTGACCCTCTTACCTGTCTGGATGAATGGTTGTCGGACTTCTGTACAGTTCAATTTTCTGTCAGTTCTGAAGGTTTTCTTTCTTTCTTTTTTTTTTTAAGATTTTATTTATTTATTTTTAGAGAAAGGGGAAGGGAAGGAGAAAGAGAGGCGGAGAAACATCAATGTGTGGTTGCCTGTCACATGGCCCTCATTGGGGACCTGGCCTGCAACCCAGGCATGTGCCCTGACTAGGAATGGAACTGGCAACCCCTTGGTTCTCAGCCTGCGCTCAATCCACTGAGCTACACCAGCCAAGGCTCTGGTTGTTTTCTTGTTTCTAAATCTTTGTTGTCCTTAATTTTGGTTGTGCGAGGCACAGTGTGTCCACCTATGCCCCCATCTTGGCAGGAAGTCTCAGTTTTATTCTTCTTTTTCAAATGGAATGCTCTGTCTCTCTTTTTCGCTTTCTTTTCTTTCCCCCTTTCCTCCTCCTCCTCCTCCTCCTCCTTCTTCTTCTTCTTCTTCTTCTTCTTCTTCTTCTTCTTCTTCTTCTCTCTCTCTCTCTCTCTCTCTCTGTGTCTCTCTCTCTCTCTCTCTGCCTTGTAGTAAGAACTTTTAGTACAATATTGAATAGAGGTGTTGAGAGTGGACACCTTGTCTTTGTCTTGCTCCAGGCTTTTGGGGAAAAGCTTTCAGGTTTTCACCATTAAAAACATTATCTGTGTCATTTTTTTCCACAAATGCCTTTTATGAGGTTAAGTTCCCTTTTATTTCTAGTCATTGAATTTTTTTTATCATAAAAAGGTGTTGATTTTAGTCAAATACTTTTTATGTATCTATAAGGATGATTATGTGGTTTCTTTTCCTTTGGTACTATTTTTCTATGCCCACCTTTAGGTCAACCCCACCAGCAAAGAGGTCTGCTTCATTTACATTATTTCAGTACCCATACATTTGCATTTCTATTTTGTTGCTTTTATTTTTATTTATTTTTAATTTAAATATATTTTATTGATTATGCTATTACAGTTGTCCCATTTCCCCCCCTTCTCTCCCCTCCACCCTTTATACCCCCTCCCACCCACATTCCCCCACTTCAGTTCATGTCCATGTGTCATACTTATAAGTACTTGGCTTCTACATTTTCCATACTGTTCTTATCCTCCCCCTGTCTATTTTCTACCTACCATCTGTGCTACTTATTCTCTGTACCTTTCCCCCTCTCTGCTCCCCCACTCCCCTGTTGATAACCCTCCATGTGTTCTCCATTTCTGTGATTCTGTTCCTGTTCTAGGTGTTTGTTTAGTTTGTTTTTGTTTTAGGTGTGGTTGTCAATTGTTGTGAGTTTGCTGTCATTTTACTGTACACTATTTTTATTTTTAAAAATACTTTATTTATTTATTTTTAGAGAGAGGGAAGGTAGGGAGAAAGAGAGGGAGTGAAACATCAGTGTGTGGTTGCCTCTCACATGCTCCCAACTGGGGACCTGGCCTGAGACCCAGGCATGTGCCCTGACCCAGAATCAGACTGGTGACCCTTTGGTTCGCAGTACTCAATCCACTGAGCCACACCAGCCAGAGCTACTGTGTTGTTTCTAAAATATATTCCCTGAAGCATCTCTGGCCACAAGTGCCTGTCTAGACTGTTTAAGGTAATCCTGAGGTACCAGTTATTGTTTTTCTTTTCTGCTATGGTTCCAAAGTAGCAGAAGTTTTAAGCGGTGTGCCCTTACCCTACCTTTCCCATGAGCCCTGTTTTTTTTAGTGCATAATTTTTTTAGGACATGAGGTTTTTCACAAATGTATATATCATATTATAGCTGTGGAGGAGGATAAAATTTCTTCTGCCCTCAAGGTTATTCTGCCTAGTCTAATAACCAAATAGACATGAGACAGGTCAGCAAGAGAAAATAAGCAAATTTAATACAAACATATGAATGGGAAACACACATACAGGATTCAGAGACCCTGACGTGCATGAGGGCTTCTGAGATAGAAAGGGAGATTGAGGTATACAAGACTTCCTGAGCTAGGGAAGAGGTAGCTGACTTGGAGGCAAGATGGTAAGAAGAGCAGATGCTTAGTAAATAAGTTTGTCCCTCCCTACAGATAGGTCAAAAGAGATTCTCTCTGATAATTTATTATGGGCAAGGCCCCTAATTCAAGCTCTTCTAGATAGTTAAGGGAGGGGCAGAAGTTTCTCTTGAGCCCGAGGCTAAAGTTGCCTTTAGCTCAAAACAATATGCCTACCACAGAGGCACGTCTTAGGGTGACTTGTTCTGAACCCCATAACTCAAAGTAGAATGTTTAGCAACAATGGCAGGACAACAAGATAGAAATATTTATGTTTCAGGAGGTTTTTTTAAAAATATATAACAGGAGTTTTTGGTGTCCTTCAAATTTCATTTTAAACAGATTCTCCTACTTCTCTTTGAGGAAGGGCTAGTCAAGTCTGAGCCTCAGAAAGTTTTTGTATTAATAGCAATATGAATACATTAATATAATTATTAATACTTGGTCCTCTAGGTGCCCCCATCCTCTGACGCTGTTGGGCCACCCAGCCCTCCAGTGTGCGCTCATCTCGTTCGTTGCAAACCCAGGAGGCCCATTAGCTTTAGTTTCACCAGCCTCAGATTTTCCCCCTAGTTGCAATCCTGTGGTTTTCACAACCTGCTTGGTAAAACATCTCCCTTGGTCAGTGCTTCCCAAGCTTAATGTTCATCAGAATCACCTGGAGGGCTTGTTCAACCCCAAGTTCCAGGATGCCACTGTGGCAGGCAGACAGACAGACATGAGCTGAGCAAGGATGATGGGCCAGGTACGGAAGGTCACCAGGGTGGGAAGCCCAGGTACCTAACAACAGGCAAAACTGGGAAAACAAGGATCTTGCCCCAGGATAACCTTTCCTCCCCTAGAGTATTGCTGGTCCCCCTGGGCTTTCATGTCACTGGTCATATGATTTGGATCTCCCCCAACTTTTCCTCCCTTGGCATGTTGCTATCATGTGGGTTAGAGCCCCTTAGAAGGGTAATGAACAAGGAGGCAGGAGAATAGCCCTTACACATTAAGCCCCCAGGACAATGAGGTTCTGACCAGCATCAAGTACATCCAGACCTCAGTTGTATTTCAGCTCCAGGCCCAGAAAAGCAGCAAAACCAGACAAATTATGGCGTGGCTGACCTCAGGACCAGCTGCATTGACTCATGCTCCCCTGCCCTGGTGCTGACCAATCAGTAGAGAACACAACCCTGAAAGGCCACACCTGAAAAGCTGATGAATATTCCATTGAGATCCTTCCCTTGGAACTCCCCTAAAATCCCCACCCTTAACAGCCCTTAGGACAGAGGACGACCCAGAGCACTCTCCCAGGAGCATGTCAGCATCTTTCCCCTCCCCCCCTTCTTTCCTCTAGGCATGTTACCTTTAACTTCCTCTTTCCCAAATTCCAAGGAGCCTTCTTTTGCCTCCATAACTTGTTTCTTAAGCCCATGTCTTCTACAGATACTTCTTCTACCTTTGTAACTTTCTAAATAAACATTCTCTTATAGTTTGAGTCTTGACTCTGAATGTTTTCTTAGCCAGAATTCAAGTACTGAGGATGCTGAACCAAGGTCTGTTGTGACCCCATTGGTATAACGCTGCCACCAGCATCATCTCTGGAGATTGTGACACATTATGATACCTTAAGGCTGAGTAAGGATTTGCATTTGTAATAAGCTCTCAGGTGATGCTGATGCTGCTGGTCCGGTGGCCACATTTTGAGTGGTGTTGCTCTAATGGCCCTGCCATTAGCAGGGTCACTCATTCTTGCAGCATCAGTTTCTTCCCTATCAAACCTTTTTCTTTGGGGGTACCCCCCACACCACCACCACCCCAACAAAGAAAAAGGCTACTATTGCATCCACACAATCATTCCCAACCAGGGGCAGTTTTTATCCCCAGGAGACATTTGTCAGTGTCAGGAGATACTTCTTGTTGTCCTAACTGGGTAGTAAGAAGGTATGCCGCTGGCATCTGATAGGTAGAGGCCAGGGACGCTGCTAAACACCCTACAAGGCGCAAGGCAGCTCCTTACCACAAAGAATTATTTGGCATGAGATGTCAGTAGTGTCAAGGTTGAAAAGCTTGGCGTTGATGTGATATTGCTTTGTTTGCCAAGAGCATGAAATCCTCCTGATTGTGTCTATGTTAGGTAGAGAGTCTGTGATATGAAGATAGGTGTAAGGGCATTGTTGTGCCCCCACTCCGATTTTTTTACAGTTTATTGAAAATAAGACTTTAAACTTTAAAACCATGAAGTTCTTTGAAATATCACTTCTAAACATGATAACTTCTCTTCAGATTTCTCACTTCCCCTTCCCACATCTCATGACGGAATGGAAGACTTCACTGAAGCTAAACCTTTGGACACTGGGCCTCTCTATTTCTTTGATCAGGTAATACTATAATCCAGTCCATAAATTGTTGTTTCCTTTTAAAAAAAAATTCACTTTGACCAGTATTTTTCTCTACTTTTTAATCAGAAAGATTTCTTTCATTTTAGATGAAACCAGAAAGAAAAAAACGGGGAAGGAGAGAATGCAAAGAACGTTTCCCCCATTCGGAACACACCTCAGGAGCTAGGCATAGGTAAAACATTTGGAATTACTCCTCATTTGCAGACATCACTTCACATTTGCAAAGACTTATAAGATGCTCAGGATCAATTCTTCCCTATTCCCCATCTCCCAAGAAACTACATCAAGGAACTAGCACTTCAAAGCTGACCATGAAGTCCATCAGAGAACTTTATTTTAGCCAGATAATTGGGTAAATTAAGCATAATTGGTCCAATGTCGTTCTGATTTCTTTGCTGTTCCACAGCAAACCCAGCTCACTCTTTTTCTTTTTCCTTAGGGAGTTTGCACTAGTCGTTCCTTCTGCTTTCAGCATTACTTCCTCCCCTTTCCTTTTGTCTTTATTTAGCTATCACCTTTGTGGTGAGACTTTTCTTGATTTTTCCCATTTCAAATCTCTACCTGCCTCCACTTTAGCAATCTTTATGCCCCTTTCTAACTTTTCTGTTGAACTTAATCATTTTCTAACATTGTAACTGACATCCCTATTTATTTGTTTGTCCTCTCTCTTCCCATGAGAGTATCAGGTCTACAAGGGCAGGATTTTTTATCTTCTGGATTACATCTCTATTCTCAATCCCGAGAACAGTGCTTGGCACATCAGATGTGCTTCACGGAGATTTGTGAGTAACAGCCATAGAATTGTGTCAGGCCTACAAAGATGAATGAAGTAATGGAACTGGTCATTCCACAATGTTTTTGCCCTCTAGTGACTATGGTTTCTTAACTTGTGAAGTGGACATTAAAATACCATGACCTGTCTTAGAACATATATCACAAGGCTGTATAAAGTTCAAAGTCGTCAGCTCTACCAGTGAGTTCTTGAGCAGGGGTGTTTTGCCACATTTAGGATGTTTAGCAATTTCTGTAGATCTTTTTGTTTGTCACAATTAGGGATTATGGTGCCATTGTCACCTAGTGTGTAGAGACCAAAGATGCTGCTAAATGTCTTACAATACATGGGACAGCCCTGGCAAAAGAGAGTTATCTGATCTAAAAATGTCTATAGTACTAGAATTGAGAAGCCCTGGTATACCCCAGTCTGGTTTTTTTTTTTTTTTTTTTTGTTTTTTTTTTGGAACCTGCTATAACTTTTGTCAAAATCACTACAAATTGCTGCTATTTTCAGAAGTCTATTGTCTCTCATTTCCAACTCTTTCTGCTTGAAAAGCAATTCAACGTAACTTGGTCCTTTTGTATCCACAGTGCTTGTTTTATAATTGGTAATCAGTGAGTCAGATAGTTTAGTTTTGTTTTTTAAGATTTTATTTATTTATTTTTAGAGAGAGGGTAAGGAGGGAGAAAGAGAGAGAAACATCAGTGTGTGGTTGCCTCTTGCCCACCTCATACTGGGGTCCTGCAGCACAACCCAGGTTTGTGCCCTGACTGGGAATCGAACCAGCGACCTTGTGGTTCAGAGGCCCACATTCAATCCACTGAGCTATAGCAGCTAGGGCAGATTGTTATCTGAACAATAAGTGGGTCTGTTTATCATAGAGCTCAGGGGTTTATTGGTTTCCCTACTTTCTCATTTGACATATTCCTCAGGGTATGTGTTAAGCTTTGTTTCTGTACATTCTGCTTGGAAACACTCCATTTCTTCCACTGGCTATCCTGCTGCTGCTGTTGCACCAAGAATAAAATCCATGCTTCTTACCACAAACTGCTAGGCCTTCTGTGGTTTCTTCTCACACCTGTCCTCTGGCCTTCTTGCATACCACTGCATGTCACTCACGCTTCCCCAGCCATTATGGCCTATCTATTGCTTTCCCAACCCCACCCATTCCTGAATTAGGTTCTTTGCATTTGCTGTGTACTCTCTTTTGAATGCTTTTTCTGCTATATTATTTTATGACTGTCTCTTTCCCATCATCATTTGAGTCTCAATGAAAATGTCACATTCTCAGAAAGGCCATCTCTAATTTCTCAGTCCAAAGAAGGCAAACCCCACCCCACCCATTATTCTATTATAGTGCCCAGTTTTGTTTTGATCAATGCAGTCATTGTTATCTATAATTTCCTTTTCTTTCCCTTCTCTCTCTCATCCCTTTCTCCCTCCCTTCATTCTTTCCCCAGCTAGAATGTAGGTTTCATGAAGGCAGAGGTCTGTGCTTTCCACCATGTCTCGCCAGCACCTACAGCTGAGCCTGATGAATATTTCTTGAATGAATGCATTATTTCTTCTCATGTGCTGTGCCTAGAGTAGTGGAGCTACTTTAAGACTAGGTCAGGCACCAACACCTTCATTGTTAATGTTCTCCTCTTAAGATTGTTAAGTCTGGTTTTTGAACTGGATGGTCCATTATTTGAGCCTCTCCCTGGAAAAATAAGCCATATACATAAATATTATTTTTAAATACACATTAAATTTCTTAACCTTAATAACCCTCTGAAGGAGATATAATTACTGAGTCAATTAATAAATGGTAGATGCTACTATTATTGTTATTTTTTAAAGATTTTATTTAAAATCTCTATTTTTAGGGAAAGGAGAAGGGAGGGAGAAAGAGAGAGAAACATCAGTGTGTGGTTGCCTCTCATGCACCCCTAACCAGGGACCTGGCCCACAACCCAGGCATGTGGCCTGACTGGGAATTGAACTGGTGACCCTTTGGTTCACAGGTCAGTGCTCAGTCCACTAAGCCACACAGCCAGAGCTTATTATTGTTATTTTAAGTACAGTCTTTATTATTTTATTCAAGCAATAGATAAATCTGACAGTTACAAATGCATATTTATAGGATGTTACAAATTACCATAAAGTTGAGATAACACAGTAGCTGCCTCAGAGGATTAGTATTTGAGTTTGATGAAATGATGTTGCTGAGAGCAACTTTGAAAGCTTATTATAAAGGGATAGAGAAATTTATGAGTTATAGTAATATGTTATAATTTTCAGAAGTGGGTCTTTATTCTTCTAAATATTAATGTGAAAGTATAACCAATGCCCAAAGATCTACATAGAATCTTATGCCAATTCAAAACCTTTTGATCTAAAAAAAAAGTTGCCTTCTATTTCACATTAAACCCTTAGCAAGGCAACCAGTGTTATTTTTCAAGCTATTCTAATGGAACCACCATTTAGAAGAAAAATGCAAGTGAAACTCCATCAGGTGTTGACATGTTTCACCACACTGACTTGGTGAAAGGAAACACTTTGTAATGACTAGGGCAGCTGTCTTAGATATCTTTGACCAAATGGCATAGAGGAGAACATTCCAAATTTTGAAGCTGTATTCCACCCGACAGAACTATCAAAAGCCCTGATCAGTCTCTAAGTGTCTCAGATGCCTCTTCTAGAATTGGTAAATTCCCCCTCCCTGCACTTAACCTTCTACAAGGGTGGGGACAGGGCAGAACATGAGGTCTACCTCTTTGGATTTCTGTCTTCTCCCATTGACTCACAGTAACATCTGATAGTGGAGTGTTGGACAGGCTAAGGGAACGCAATGTGTTTGTAGACTCACAACTGAAGAAATTTGGGAAGGCTTTCTGGAAGAAAATTTCTCTGTTTTGTCTTATAATTAAACAAATGAATAAACAACACATATTGTTTTTTACCTTCTGTGTATAAACATAATAAATGTTCATTTTAGAAAAGTATAAAAGGAGAAAATAAAAAATGACTTCCATAATCCCACAATCAATTTACTTTGTGTTGGACATCTGCTCGGTCTTTTTACTAACCAGACATACTATATATACATATATAATTCAGATCATTCTACATATACAATTGTGTATGCTTTTTATATGATATTATAACATAAACATATCTCCAAATTATTAAGAGAAATTTTTAAACAATTTTTATGGCTACATATTTCATGGGTATGGCATTATTTACTTAGTTATATTCCTATGAGCTGTTAAGTTCTTTTTAATTTTTACTAATATAAAAAAAATGTTTCAGCCCTGGCCAGTTCACTTAGTTAGAGTGTCATCCCAATATGCCAAGTTTGCGGGTTCCATCCTGTGTCGGGTCCCATACAAGAATTGGCCAATGAATGCATAAATAAGTGAAGCAACAAATCTCTCTCTCTCTCTCCTTCCCTCCCTCCCTCCCTCCTTCTCTCTAAAATCATAAATAAAAAATGTAATAATAAATAATGTTACAGGTAGCCACTTCATACATAGATGTTATGCAATTTTTTAAATTATATTTTAAACTCGATTTCTAGAAATCATATTTCTAGGTTAGAGAGTAGTAAATATCTTTAATTTTTTTTTATCACATATGTGTTTTATAGTCCTACAAAGAGCACGAAATCTGAAGAAGTAGAGAGGGAAGAAAAGCTATCTACAGCAGCTGCACCAGAGAAATATGCGTTCTACTCCTTTGCCATCTCACAAACTCCTGTCATTCCCAAGTTTCCTACTGGCCTTAAATTCTCCAAGATATACCTGCAAAAGAGTCTGTTTGAAGAATACAAGCTGACTGCTGCTGAAATACTGTGTGAACTTGGGGAGACGTTGCAGACATATGCTGAGTATAACATTACTTTCCCTGTGGGAACTGTAAATCTTGTGAATTACAGTTGGCATGATCTCATTGAAGGAGCTTATAAGTGTCCAACCAAAAAGTCAAAGGTGAAGAAACACAATGCCTTGCAAATCGATTGCAATTACATGACTACAATTGACAAAATCAGCAGCTGTTCAAGTAAAGAGTGTCATAAAGATAATCATCTGGTGAAGATCAAAAAAGACCACCACCATATTGCATCAAGTAAATCTACAGAAAAAACATGTAAGTAGAATTACTAGTTAAATTTCTAAATAATCAACCAAGTTAAAAAAAAAAGAATACAAGCAGCAAGTGAGGTATTGACAACATTCTATTACTAATATTTGGCTTGTGTTAATCATTTTAGTAAATTATTCATGAATGTTAGGAGTAAGACAAAAATTAATATTGTTTTCAGTTCAGTAAAACATTTATAACTTACAAAGGATTCATATCCATATGATATGAATCCTTTGCCTCAGGAGATCTTACAAATTCTCTTACATAACAAAGTCCAACAGAAAAACAGCACTAGCCACACATATAATTTTTTATTTTTATTTTTTAATTATATTTTATTGGTTAATCTATTTCAGTTGTCCCAGTTTTAACCCCATTGCTCCCCTACACTCAGCACCATCCACTCCCTCAGGGAATCTCCACACCATTGTTCATGCCCATGGATCATGCATATAAGATCTTTGGCTGCCCCATTTTCTATACTGTGCTTTACATCCCCATGGCTATTCTATAACCTCCTCTTTGTACTTAATCTCCTCATTTCTTCATCCATTCCCCCATATGCCTCTCCCATCTGGCAACCATTAAGATGCTATTGGTATTCATGATTCTGCCTCTATTTTGTTTGCTTAGTCTGTTTTTTATATTCAATTGTTGATAGATACGTATTTATTGCCATTGTATTGTTCATAATTTTGGTCTTCCTTTTCTTAAATAAGTCCCTTTAATATTTCATATAATAATGGTTTGGTGATGATAAACTCCTTTAGTTTTTTCTTGTATGGGAAGCTATCTGCCCTTCAATTCTAAATGATAACTTTGCTGGGTAGAACAATCTTGGCTGTAGATCCCTGCTTTTCATGACTTTGAGTATTTCCTGATAATCCCTTCTAGCCTGCAAAGTTTCTTTTGAGAAATCAGCTGACAGTCTTATGGGAACTCCCATGGAGGTAACTAACTTTTTCTCTTGTTGCTTTTAAGATTCTCTCTTTGTCTTTAACCTTTGGCATTTTAACTGTCATGTGTCTTAGAGAGGGCCTCTTTGCATCCATATTGTTTGGGATTCTCTGTGCTTCTTGGACTTGCATGTTTATTTCCTTCACCAAATTAGGGAATTTTTCTTTCATTATATTTTCTAATAGATTTCCAATTTCTTGCTCTTTCTCTTCTCCTTCTGGCACTCCTGTGATGTGAATGTTGGAACACTTAAAGTTGTACCAGAGGCTACTTATACTATCCTCATTTTTTTTTTTGGGGGGGGGGATTCTTTTTTCTTCTTTTTCTGATTGGTTGTTTTTTGCTTCCTTTTGTTCCAAATTATTGATTTGACTCTCAGCTTCATCCCCTCTATTGTTGTTTCCCTGTAAATTGATATTTATTCCAATTAATGTATCCTTCATTTCCAACTGGATCTTTTTTATGCTGTTGAGGTCCTGGAGAATACTTACAACCATTAAGTATTTTGAACTCTGCATCTGATAGATTGCTTATCTCCATTTTTGTTTAGTTTTCTTCTGTTCTTTCATTCAGGCCATGTTTCTGTCTCATTTTGGCAGCCTCCCTGTGTTTGTTCCGATGTATTAGGTAGAACTTCTATGACTCCCTGTCTTGGTAGTATGGACTAATGTAGTAGGTGTCCCATAGGGCCCAGTGGCGCAACCTTTCCTTTCATCCAAGCTGATGTGCACCCTTCATGTGGGATGAGTATATCCTCCTCTTATAGTTGAAGCTTGATTGCTGTTGGCAGGTCAATGGAAGGGACTTATACAGGTAGTTGCAAGGACTGGCTGTGACCCCAGGTCATGAATCTCTGTCCTCTGTGGAGGTTCAGCTGTGTAGAGGCAGAGTGATGGTGCTCTGATGTGATCTGTAGCTGTCCACTGAGTATGCAGGCGCTGGGGTTTCCCAAGTGGTGCAGGCCAAGGTCAACACCTACCTGTGTTCTGCTCGGGGCCACCCAGCCTGAGCTGTAAAGTAATCTGAGATGGCTGCTACTTGTGCTGGGGTTAGAGATTTCCAGGAGAAGCTAAGCTGTGAATCTAAGTTGGCTGCTGCTAGTGCTGTGCCTGAGGTCAGTTAGCAAGAGCTACAGGGGCTGGGGGCTTACTGAGGCTGGCTGTTTCTTATTTGATAGGATTGATGAAGTTGTGAAGCATGAGCCAAGATTAGCCATTTGTATGGAAAAAGTCAAGGTTAATAGTCTGGGTGGGCTGTTAAGTAGGGTGGGATGGACTCTCAGGGGATCTCTAGGGCAGGATAAACTGTGTTGGCCAGGTTGATGGAGTCTCAAATATGACACCTGCCTGCCAGGTCTGTGGCTCTGTGGCCTGTGGAGGAAGGGCTCAGAAAGAGACAATGGCCTGTGTCTGCCTTTCTGTCTGGGAGAAAGCTGTCCCCCAGCTCTTGCCTTGATGCCAAATACTTTAGTTCCTCCCCATGTACCACTGATGCCTTTCAAGCTGCTACCCCAGTGCTGGAACTCAGATGGAGTGAGTCTGACTAAGTCCATATATGGGTTCTTTAAGAACTTCTTGGGATTCCAGAAGTTTCTTCCACAGATGCAATCCCTGATGGTTTTGCAGTCAGAAATTATGGGGACTTATCTTCCTGGCATTGGAACCTTGGACTGGGTATGCTGGAGCATGGCTAGGACTTCTTGCTCCTGAGATATCTCTCCCAAATTTTTAGCCACCACACATGGATGTGGGACCAGCCCATTCTGCATGTGTGTGCCTCCTACTATCTGAATGGATGTCATTTCTTTAATTCCATAGTTATCAGACTTCCATTGAAATTGATCTGACCATTCTGAGTGATGGTTGTTCTATATTTTGGGTATAATTTTGATGTGGTTGTGTGAGGAGGCATGCCGTGTTTACGCTATGCTGCCTATGCTGCCATCTTGACCAGAAGTCATATATGATTTTTTTTATATTAAACTTTTAAGATAATTGTAGACACACATGCAGTGGTAGCAAACAACATAGAGAGATCCCATATAGCCTTTACCCATTTTCTCCCACATGGCAACATCTTTCAAAGCTATAGTATAGCATCAAAACCAGGATTTGACATCAATTCAGTCAAGATTCAAAATATTCCCATCACTGCAAGTATTATCATGTATTCTTTTTCAGCCAGAACCACTTCCTTCCTGCCCCACCCTGTCTTTAACCCTGGCAACCGCCAATGTGCTCATTTCTCTAGAGAATCTTCTAGGTTTTATGTATCAGTAGTTTGTTCCTTTTTATTGCCCATTAGCATTCTATGGTATGGATGTATCACAATTTGTTTAACCATTCACTCCTTGAAGGACATCTGGATTTTTCTCTCTCTCCCTTCCTTCCTTCCTTCCTTCCTTCCTTCCTTCCTTCCTTCCTTCCTTCCTTCCTTCCTTCCTGTTTTTGGCTATTATGAAATTTGCTAAAACATTATGTACAGGTTTTTGGGTAAATATAAGTTTTGATTGCTGTCTGATAGTGCCCAGAAGAACAGTTGCTGCACTGTGTGGTAGTTGCATGTTTATTTTTATGTAAAATTGCCAAACTGTTTTCCAGAGAAGCTGTACTGTTTTACATTCCCATCAGCAATGTATGAGTGATCCCATTTCTCCACATCCTTGCCAGTATGTGGATGTTATCACCATTTTTTATTTTGATGTCTAGTGATAATTCAGTATGGATTTATTTATTGATTGATTTTACAGAGAAAGAAGAAGGAAGGGAGAGAGAAAGAGAGAGACATTGATTTGTTGTTTCACTTATTTATGGATTCATTGACTGATTGTTATATGTGCCCTGACCAGGGATGGAACCTGCAATCCTGGTGTATCTAGATGACACTTGATCCAACTGAAGTACCAGGCCAGGGCCTTCATTGTGGTTTTAATTTGTATTTCTCTAATGCAGGGGGGTCAAACTCATTTTCACTGGGGGCTACATCAGTGTCATGGTTACCTTCAAAGGGCCAAATGTAATTTTAGGACTGTATAAATGTAACTACTCCTTAACTAGGGGCAAGGAGCTCTACATTCAGCCCTTTGAAAGCAACTGTGAGGCGGATGTGGCCCCCAGTGAAAATGAGTTTGACACCCCTGCTCTAATGGCTAATGGTGTTGAATATGTATCCTCTATATGTCTTCTTTAGTAAAATAGCTTTCATTCTATGCTTATTTTCTAATTAAATTACTTGCTTTTTCATTGCTGAGTTTTGAGAGCTCTTTATATATTCTAGATATTAATCCTTTGTTGTAACAGTGCTTTGCAAATATTTTCTTCTAGTGTCTTTTCATGCTTTTAGCAATCTGGCAGAGAAAAAGTTTTAAATTTTAATAAAGTCCAATTGATCAAAATAATTTTTTAATCAATAGTGCTTTTGGTATCAAGTCTAAGAATTCTTTGTCTAGCCCTAGACCCTAAAGGTTTTCTAAAACCTTTATAGATTTACATTTATATGTAAGCATAAGCCCATGACCCATTTGAGGTTAACTTTTGTGTAAGATGTGAAACCTAAGCTGAGATTCATTTCTATTCCTATGGATGTCCAATTGTTTCAGAATTATTTGTTGAAAATACTGTTTTCCTCCATTGAATGACTTTTGTATCTTTGTCAGAAATCAAATGGGCATTTTTATGTGAATCTCTTCTAGGTTCTTTTGTTTCTGCTGGCTCTCATTTATGTTCTTTTGATTTTCTGTGAATGTGGTAGTTTTTAATTTTGTGTCAAACATTGTATTTGAAAAACTTGTTTTTAAAAATAATTTAAGGGCTAGGATGAAGTTATCCTCAACTAGAGGTGATTGAAAAAGAGACTCAAACAAATATTTGTACACAAATGCTCACGGCAGCATTATTCACAGTAACCCAAAGGTGGAAACAACCCAATGTCCATTGACAGATGGAAAGACAAGCACAATATTGTATGTACATTCAGTGGAATATTATTCAACCTTAAAAAGGAAAATAAATTCTGATATACAACACAACGAGGTGAGCCTTGAAGACACTACGTAAAATAAGCTAGAAACAAAAGAACAAATATAATCCGACTCCACTTATATGAGGTACCTAGAGTAGTCAAAATCGTAGACACAGAAAGTAGAATGCTGGTTGTCAGGGGCTGGGGGGAGGGAGAATAGAGAGTTATTGTTAAATGGGTACAGAGTTTCAACTGAGAAAGAAGAAAATTTTTTCTTTTTTTTAAATTATATTTTATTGATTATGCTATTACAGTTGTCCCATTTTCCCCCCTTCATTACCCTCCACCCTGCACACCCCTCCCACCCACATTCCCCCCTTTAGTTCATGCCCATGTGTCATAAGTTCTTTAGCTTCTACATTTCCCACACTACTCTTGCCCTCCCCCTGTATATTTTCTACCTACCATCTATGCTACTTGTTCTATGTACCTTGTCCCCCTCTCTCCTCTTCCCACTCCCCTATTGCTAACCCTCCATGTGATCTCCATTTCTGTGTTTCTGCTCCTGTTGTAGTGGTTTGCTTAGTTGGCTTTTGTTTTAGGTCTGGTTGTTAATACC